>VDFB02107026.1:0-39321 GCA_007258455.2 Sequoia sempervirens
TGCTGAAAAATTGGATGATTGGATTCAACAAATTGAGGTTTATTGTAGAGTCCAGAACCTATTAGATGATGTTGATAGGATCCAATTAGCTACTCTTCGTTTAGGAGGTACAACCTTAACTTGGTGGGAGAGTAAGTCTAAGGTAGAAGTTTCACAACATGGTAGAGTCAGTTTAACTTGGGCAGAATTTATTAATGCTCTTAAGAAGCAATTTTATCCCTTAGGACATATGCAGCAGTTAATGATGGACTGGCAAATGTTTAGACAAGGGAAAGGTCAAACTGTCCAAGAGTACACCCATGAATTTAGGAAGAGGACTATTGCTTTGAATGTTCCTTTGTACACTCAGGACACGTTGTTGAAGTACATAGGAGGTTTGCATTCCTACCTTAGGCATTCCATTTTGGTATTGAACCCTTGTAATTTGGATGAAGTGTCTGTTCAAGCTACACACTTAGAGTCAAGGGGTAAAGGATCTTTCATTGACAAGTTTGATAATGATGTAAAGAAATCTTCTAAGAATGCAGAGATAGGGAAAGGAAAGAAGGCAGCTACAGTCAAGAAGGATGAGAAACTTTCTTGTTCTCATTGTGACAAGAATGGTCATGATGATGAAGAACATTGGAAATTGCATCACGAATTAGCAAACCTAAGTGGAAGCTCAAAGAGCGTGTCCAGCTTGAAGGTAGGACAAATCCCACAAAATGTTGTTATGGATCTTGGTTGGTCGGATGATGAGACTAAGATAGCAGTGATGGGTCTAAAGGTAAAGCTCCTATTGCAGTGACCTGTTGGTAGTTGTGCTTCTACTTCTACAGGTTAATGATTTCTCACGAAGATGTGAAAAGGGAATGAGTTGTTTCCTTTTAAGGGTTGTTGCTAAGAATAGTAAAATTGATGCACTCATAGATAGTGGATCTTAGGTTAATTTAATTTCAGAAAGTGTTGTAAGAAACTTGGGATTAAAAACTACACAACATCAGAAACCTTATCCACTAGGCTGGATTTGTGAAAATGATAAGTTGCAAGTAACAAGACAATGCACCTTAAGGTTCACAATTACTAGTAAATTTGTGCATGAAGTTCAGTTTGATGTGGTTCCACTGGATATCTGTGGGATAGTGCTTGGTAGCCCTTATCTTTATGACAGAAAAACTATTTTCTACAGGGAAAAGAACCATTATCACTTGTTTAAAGATGGCATACAGTATATTGTACATTCTCACAAGATTAAAAGTACGTCGTTCTTTTAAAAATGCAGAGTTAAAGGGTAATTAATGCAAGTAAAAAGAGTTAACTCTTGTAATGCAATGGAAGTACAAGTGATTCTACTTGAACTTGGAAGCTAACGAGTGAGATGTTGCGAGGATGCACTTGCGATGCAGCATGAAAATGATGGCAAGAAAGCATTGATGAATCCTTGGGTAAAAATGTTCCTATTGTAAAGGATCGAATTGTTGTTGACTTATTCTCTTTCATTTCTGCATTACTGTTCAGCTTGATGCTAGTCAATTTTTGTTGGTTAATGGCTACAACAATTGATGTAGATGCTTATGGAAGTGATAAAGTTATGTTTATGTTCAACAATATTTTTGCAGTCTTCATTGTGCTTGTGAGCCAGGTATTAGGATGTCTGGAGGATAAAGGACAGAAGTGGGGAGGCCAAGTCCTCACTTAATGTCGAGTAAATGCCACTTTTGGAGGTCCAAAAGGGATGCTTGATTAAGGAGGCTTGATCCGGTGGACATTTTTTAGTGAAAATTGAAGTGTCTCATTTTTCTCCAGAATCTGCACCATCAGAAAGAGCTCAACGTCCTGATTCCAATGCAACTCGAACGGAGCGAAAAGGAGTCAGTTTGCACGAGTTATAGCCAGTCAAACCTTCGGTCAAACTGGAATCAGGGGCGTCCAGAAGGCGAAAAAATGGCATCGTCAAAAATCTTTGAAGTTGGAATCATCACGAAGAGTTCATCGCAAGCTTTCCAACACAACTCGTTTCGTCGAAATCCAACATCGTATGCTCAACTTATCAGCGGTCAAAGCTCCTGGTTGACTTGGTGACTAGAAGGTGAATGATGACGTCAGCGTCTGTACAAGATGACGTCAGCAGTCCGTACAAATCCGAAATAGACCAGCCGAGATCTGCCATGTGGCATCTTTGTTAGTAATGTACGGTCCAATAGGATGATGACACGTGTCATCCGTACACACGTCAGCGTCTCGTCGGAATACACGTCGGCTTCTGCGTCAGCGCACAATCAGCTGCACAGTTGTCGTCCACGTCAGTGCTATTGGCCAATTATATTCTGCCACATGGCACCCTTCCTGGTGCGACACGTGGCGCTCTCTCCCATCTCTATCGGCGTTGGTTGAAAAGTCGTTTGGTTGTTTGTTATAAAAGTTTTGTAGTTCGTTGGAATCGAACCTCCAACCATGTCCGACCAAGATTTCCGGCTCGCTGTTGCACCAGAGTCTGCGGGCTATACCATATATAGTTAGCGGTACATTTTGTTATTTATCCATTTGGGATTCGTGAAAACAAACCAACGACCGGTGGTTTGAACCCGCAACCACCGACCCACTAAAAGGGTATACTACCGACAGCCCATTCGACAATTTTGAATATTTATAGGCATTGGTCGGTTTTGTCAAAAGCCCAAATAACCGAATGCCTTATAAAATTGAAACAAACCCCCTAATTTGAACAAACAATAATCTTTTTAAAGATTAAATGAAAAACCTCCAAAACAACAAAGCTCGATGGAAAAATATTATTGAAGGGCTTAAATATTTTTGTTAATAGATTATTAAGTTTTTTTTTCAGGTGTTGAAGTCTTGATACTGAGGTGACGAAAGAGAGGTCTTGTGGAGATTCTTTGAGCCATTTTTGCACGTCAGAGCACTGTTATGCTGCCGAAGTGCTTGGAGAATGGTTATGGTGCTATTGTAATTGATTTTTGGAGTTAATCGAATCGGTCTCTCTATTGGAGTGGACCCGGAGACGTAGTCACGTTTTGTGACGAACTCTGTTATCAACTGTTTGCACTTCTCTTTTTCTCTCTCTTTCTTTCTCTCATTTCCTTCCATTATGTTATAATCACCTTGTTATTACTTTCATTTTGTTATTTCCATAAGTTAATTTTGATTTAATTAACTTGGAATAATCATTGTAAAAGCATTCTAAAAGTTAAGCATTTAAATACTGCAATCTAGTCTAGATCCTATACAGATCAGCACTCCTTTCCAACTTGGCTGTCCATGGAGGTGGGAACACCAAAATGGGGATTTGACTAAGGAAAAACCCTATACAACCCCAACCTTTTCCCCTCATTCTTCTGTGTGTAGGTTGCAAAGTAGAGCTTGGAGTGAAGACTCAAATGTCCAGTAAGAGGTAAGCTTTCTCCAAGTCCCCTTGTGTTTGTTATAGCTTTTGGCTTCCTATTTGTTTATTTCATTCAGTACATCCTAGATCTGAGCCCAGAAGTGAAACTTGGCTCTGCGCGCTTGAGCTCCTAAGCCCTCTGTTGCTTAGGATGCCAACGCATCTTGTAGCGTGCTGGCGTCCTAAAACTGCGCTGCTATCTTTTGGCCGAGAGCTCACTCATCTGAGGAAAAAATCTCAGAGTTTCACTCTCTTAGGATTCGAAGTAGTTTTCTTAGAAACATAACTTGGGTATACTTCTTTACCGTTTCATCAATCTACTTATGTTGAGATGTATAAGGGCAGTTCACTCCTTGTTGATCTCTTGAGAATGAAGAGACCCATGTGCAAAAAATCCCTCTTATATCAAAATATGATAGAAAATTTAAGAAGCAAGCAAAACTAAAGGTTCGGTGGCTAGGACCATACTACATTCATGACATAATGGAGTCCAAGACAGTTAAACTATGCAAAATGGATGAAACACTCATACCAGCACACATTAATGAATCACATTTGAAATATTATTACCTAACACCAAATTGAACATACTAAACCATAAAAGTACCATACTGTGAACCTTGGAAAATTAAAATTAAGAAACATAAATTCCACCCGTCAAATCATCCCAATGGCTCAGAAAACCCATGAGATGGGAATAACATTTATTAACCAGCTACCACCCCACCCATATCATAGCTCATATCCCACTAACCAAATTCTATATGATACCATGTTTCTAAATCATTCCTCACAATTGCAATCATAAGCTAAGCTACATTAATCATCCTCTGATCACTTCATAACGTCTAAAAAACTAACCAAGTATCCCTATGTTAAAATGGTCACTCCTATAGTCATCAAGGTCTCTAAGAAGCATAGACCCATGTCCAAACAGTACCCCTACAAGGTACTATAGACCAACAAAGATGAAGCATTCTTGTCAATACCCCACAGTGTCATCTATTTGGAGGACGCCTGGAAGTACATCCATGGACCAATAGCTAAAATCAACTATAACATGCCCATTGTACTTGAGAGTACCATTGGACTGGTTTATAATCTACTCCTACAATTAGATTATGCAACTTATCAACTTCTTATGCGGAAAAAGGAAGCAAAAAGGGTTCCCTTCACCTCTAGGTTGCATTGCATATATAGTTTAAAGACAAAGAGAGTTTGGGAATAATTGGTATGTACTCATAGAGAGTCCACCTAATTGGTAAATAGATTGTGAGGGAATTGGAGGGGGTGCTTATTGAAAGAGTTTAGTGTGATCATATGGTCCACCTTAGCCAATCATCCCTGAGACACGACCAATTGGTGTGACAAGCATCTCCCAACTCTATTTTTTAAAATAATGGTTTTACCTATTGGAATTAGATGACATTCATTTTGAAAATCATAGATATGTTTTTATTGTTTGAATAATAATATGGATAGATATGTTTTTATGTCTCCAAGGATCATGTAGAGTGTAGTCTTAGGTGCCCCTCCATGTTTAGTGAAATTATTCATTATTATTTATTCTCTCATAAGTAATTTCAGTGGCATTTAAGTTGGGAATTATTTTTGAGAAGATATTGAAATTTGGGCAAAGATCAAGATGCATAAGAGGATGTATTATGATCTTCTACAAGTGAAACTTATTATAGATTTGGTCAGTATTCCCATGAAACACTTATGATTGGAATTTTGGTCGATTTGATCATTCTAATAAAATCTATGATGCTTATGCCACATGAGGTGGGTTTAAGGTGCATATCAGGTGTTACTATTTAAGGCATTTGACTAATTTTGGCAAGGTGTGAGATTCCCCATGAAGGAGGTTGATGCCTAGATTTGGGTGAATGGTATATATTGACCACTTTTTTGGAAATACCATTTAAGGTGCATATGAGGTGATACTATTCAAGGCACTTGACTAATTTTGGAAAGGTGTGAGATTCCCCATGAAGGAGGTTGATACCTAGATTTGGGTGAATGGTATTGACCACTTTTTTTCGAATACCATTTAGGGAATCTTGTATTCATCTCTCCTATATATTGGTGCCCTAGGATGCTAGTATTATGAGATCATTTTGTAGGTCATTCAAGAACTATTATATTGCCAAAATTAAAAGAGATAAGAATATTGTAACTATTTATATGATTAATATTAGCTTGGGTCCCTTTGGGTGTGGATTTTGATTCTACAAAAGTTTCTCCATGTAAATATTATGTTATGGTTTGAATTTTTTCCATGGTTGATTTTTTTCTTCTATAGGATCCATCATTGTTTCATTTGGACGCACTAAAGTTTAACATATCTTGTTTTGTTTCACCCTATTTTCAACATCGCATCATTCAATTCCATCTACAATGCTTGAAAAATTATCTCAAAAAATTTGATTGTGTTTTACTAGTCCTTTTGGCATGGCCTAAGCTATGCGAATTCTTCTATCTAATGGAACCATTAGTTTCAACATGATGGGAAACCTTTAGGTATCATCAACAAATTTAAAGGTGAATAGATCTCTCTAAAAAAGGAATCTAGGTATTCTAGGATTTAACCAAATTTAATTGAAAGTATTGCGAGTTTCTTAAAACTCAATTCAATGTTTCATACTTTGACAAATAACCAATTTTTGAAATTTGACAACTTGACCTACCTAAGCTCTATAGCTTGCTGTCCATATATTTTATCATACAAATTTCTTGAAGGACTAGAGGTGGCCTATTTTCTATAGAATCCACTTCTTCCCCTTTAAATCTATTTATAGTAATCTCCTTCCAATCATCCTCTCATTCCATTTCAATGCAAAATACAAATGTAAGCTCACTTGTTCAAAGTGGAACAGACTTGAACAAACTTAGTCTTCATAGATGGAAATCTAAAGTCAACATGCTCAATCTCAATTCATGGCATGTCAAATCTTGCATGTTAGATTGCCCATTGGTACCCACCTCAAATTTCTTTATGTGCCCTTCCCCACTACCCACTTCTCCTATTTGTGCCAAACTTGAATCTATCAAGCACACTTTTTGGTTTTGAACTCATGCCCACAATCTATGGCTAACCCTTTTCTCCTCATTTCTTACCCTCTTCTTGCAAGCCTAGTCTTGAAAATATTTTGTTCTTAGCGTTTTCCCATCTCACAATGTACTCACCCATACATGGATATCGAATTCCTTTCAAAATTTCATTACTTATTAGTTTTCTCCAACTCAATCTTCCCCCTCTAGATTGGAACTCAAACAATTTGTGCCAATTTATCTCTCCAAATTGCTAAATTGGCTGCTATACTAATTTTCAAAGGCACATCTATAGTCTACAAACACAACTCCAAACAATAGAAGGACATCTTAGTTTTCAAAAGAACCATCAACATATAGAATATTGATGTATATGGTTGTTATACTTCCCTTCATGGTTCATCTCCTCACCTACTACTAGTTTGTTAGCTCCCCTCTAGTTCTAGTTTATTTATCTTCTTGCTAGAAGTTCTTGGTTCAAGACTCAAAAACAATTATAAAATGTGGAACTTAATGTTCACATAGAATATGATGAATGTGCTTGTAAAGTCAATAATTTTGTTACTAGAGCTCTATAGTTGGTGATTATTATCGATTGTTATGGTAAGAGGCATTTTATAATGGCAACAAGACAATCATCTCATGACCATGTACACAAACATCAAATCACAATAGATACACATTTAAAAAAAACTATAACTATATAATTAAAATTATAACAAACATAATTAAATAAAAAAATGAATATACAAATATAAAATAGATCTAATATTATAAAATAAAATAAATTAGAAAATAACATATAAGAATATAGTAGTTACTACACTTTTCAAATTAAAAACAAAACAAAAAGTTATCATAATAATTTGGTGACTTAAAAAAAAGTTTTATAAACAAAAATAAAATGATTCTTAAATAAAAATAAAAATATAAATTTAATATATATATTAAATAAAATAATTTTAAGTAAAATAAAATTACTACTTCAAAGTGACGTCTCCACATTTTTAAATAGATGTATTTAAAATATGTATACTAATGAGTTGGCTCTGGTCTTGTCAAAAGATTTCATAAGTTTTACTGGAGGTATAATGCAGGTAGTAACAACTCTTTAGATGGTTCTTTGGCTTTCACTACCTCCAGTAAAACTTATGATTGCTCAAGGGAGAAGCCTACATCAGATACTAAGCTACAGCAGCAGAGTTCCTGGCCATTATAGATTAGTGATACTACATGTGCCTTTTTTGCCATTTTCAAACATGATCATGTTTCCTGGTAAATGTTTCTTGGGTTAGTCTTCCATGGCAAACAAGATTGCAGTGAAGGATCTGTTTATGGTGAACAAATACTAAGTGAGGATGCTTTCCAATTCTTAAATACAACTTTCAAGATGATTTGTAGGGCTCTAGGAAAATTCACTGCCAGCAATTCACCTTGGAAAATTTACCGTCAACAATTCACTGCAGATTTTCCTGCTGGAAAATTCACCGCCATGACAAATTCACCTCATGAAAAATTCACCACCAGCGATTTACTGCCTGGAAAATTCCTTTCATTAAAAGTTTGCTATTAATTTTCGAATTTTTCCGTGATGAATTGTTGGCAGTGAATTTGCCTGATACCGATTTATAGGGATCAAAAGACAGTGCTCCTCCTGTCGAAACACTGAAGGACAATGTGAATACTATCAACCATAGTACAAAAACTTGACAAGTAAAACTCACAACTACTATTCTCTTCATTTCATTTGAATCTATTGTGTTTATTATCTATACTTTTTCAGCCATGAACTTCAGCTGCTGTGCCAAGTCCTGTGTAACTTGATGGTCATACTCCTTGTGCTCTGTTTTGTCTTGTTCAGCAGCTTGTACGTTGACTATGCAGCTATAATTTGCTGTTTGTAATTTCTTTTTAAGTTTAATCCAATAAAAAAGGTTTATAATGGAAAATTTGCATTTGGCAAATATAAAACCTAAATATATGCTATCGAAGGATTTTTATTGAAATACTTGTGCAAATCTTGTATATAAAAAATACTAGTATGCCAGTTTATTTGGGAGTATGTGTAAGCAGATAACTGATAGTGGGTCAGTTGTGGAAGATTCTGATTTGTTCCATTGGATAAGCACTAACATCGTGCAGTATAACTGGCTTCTTTGCGGAAATCCTCATTCTAGCTTTTTGGTTACCCCCATGTACTGAGATATAAGTTGTTTCCCCTATCTTAAAATGCAAGGAAATTATTGGGTAACTGGAGGGCGAGTGGTTCGTGGGTTTGCTTGTACCAGTGATCCCATAATTGGTTCCAATTCCAGCTGTTACGGATACCTGCGATGTGCACATTAGATATCTCCAACATCTAAAAAATGTAAACAAATCTCTTTAAAAAATATAAGAAAATCATCTTTCGAGCAAGCATTTGAGTAATCCATACTTAACATTGTAATGACATTGATGAATGATTGGATTTTCTTGTGATGAAGCTTCAGTTACAAGACAGTCTTGGCAGACTATATGAAGCGTATTTCACTTGAAGATAGTCTTTGTACATGGCAACTATGCGGGTAGCATTTGGGCCTTGAGTCTGATTGTCTGTAATACTAATTGTCATCTGCATCAGTATTCCACTTCTGCCCATGGTATTTCACTCCCTGGATCAGTTGAATTGTGAAACCAAATCTGAGAGTCTTCATAATCAGTGGAATCATTGGCAACCTGATCAAAGAGGGCGAGAGAACATACTTGGTCACCAAACCTAGAAATTAAAGCGCTTATATCATAATCTTCATCTGTCAGGTAGTTAGATTCATTTTCTTGGACATATTTTCTCAAATGACTATATGTAATTAAGTCTTCAGAATTCCTTGGGCATTGAAAAGGATGCAATCCATCTTTCTCATGGAGAGATTCCATCCTCTGAATTTCACTTTCAGATTCAGTTTCTTCAAGTTTTGGAACAAGAATTGGACCCGCAATCGGTGATGGATCTGACATACTTCCAAAGCGTTGAAGGTAAGGGGTAGGTTCCACCATCCTGTATTCAAGTTTGGTCTGTTCAAGTTTTGGGGCTGATATTGGAGCCATAATCGGTTCTGCATCTGAGAAACATGGGAAGTGGGGTAGGCAATCATTTCCAACATAACCAACTTCAGGCAATAAATAGGACTTGCGATCTTGTACCATTCTATAACTGGCATCTCTATATTGATCTTGAACTGCAATGGTATGCGAGTTGAAAGGATCTTTGCTTATTGCCTTCTCAGTGCTCAGCATGTTTAGCCTTGGATCACACTGCATAATTTTATGATAATGCCTATTAAACACTCCTTGGGCAAACTGCAAGCAATGTACCCTGCATGGACACAAAATTCAATTTAGCCTAGAACAATAATAGATAGGCATTATCAAACTTATTAGGAGAAAATAATGAAGTTTTTAATCCAGACCTTTTTTATTGCGAGGGTAAAGACTTGGTTTAAAAAGATGACTTTCTGGAAACTAAAATTGTGAAATGTTGTATATTACTAAATTTAAATTTCCAAATACTGCTAAAGACATCACCGAACCCTGAATGCTATAAGTTGGTCAATTTTTATTTGCAGTTAAGTTACAGAAGAATTTTTGAGGCTATCATGGGCATGTACCATTTGATGATTTAAGATTTTTAATTCTTCTTTGCTTGCTAAGCATTTTTTATTTAATTTGCAATTTCTCCATAATTTTCACAATATCTTTTGCATGTGCACTCTGATTCAAAACCTGCATCTTTTGTTTGAATACAAGCAGTATTTTTTATATTTTTCATGCACAAGTACAGAATCTTCTGCAATAAAATGTGAATCTCTCTGAACTTTGTTCACTTGTCAAAAGCAGTTCCAAAAAGGGAATGTTCACAAAAATCTGCAACATTAAGTGACAAAAATTATGAAAAGCCATTTATTTTTAAAGAGCAACTGTTAAACAAGTCCTAAATATTTGTTCTACTGAAAAGGCAAAGAATAAAAGATATAATTTGTTTTGTTAAGAACACCTGGAGGTGGGCTCTGATATGTGTTTTGCTCGATTTTCTCCTTGACTGCAGTCATGAATTGAACAAGTTAGGAGGAACATTTTGTTATACTCACAGAGCAAGTATTAACAGGGGATACTGAAAACAAATTTCATTTTTCATCCACCTCATGAGTCAAAGTCAACATAAAGTTTAGTATTCTGCCCTATGCTAGAAATGATGACCTAGATAAGCTACCTGACAAGTTAATGGATATTGGAAACATAATTTTTTTTACAACAATCCACTAGAAGAAACAAAGTTATTTTACTTTTTCACAAAAGTAAACCTTTAGGGAGAGGAGAACATGAGAAATACAATCAATATTCCAACCTACTCACATGACTGCAAGTCAAATCATGGATGCAGTTGAATGAAGTAATAACACCCCATTGCAAGGCTACATTGAACTTGTGAACAATGGGTTAAACTGAAAACTAAGCATAGTGATGAAGAGCTGATTCTAAGAAAATATATCACTTTCACATCTTAACAAAGAATCAAAATGAAGAAAATTGAGACATATAATGTTTTTAAAGTGACTGCAACTTGCAGAAGGCAAATGCAAGATGCCAAACCATGAGACCAAAAACTTAGTGTCCAGTCCTGTCAAACAAATCAAAATTAGTCTAATATTAAACCAACATCTATGTCCTCATGATCTGTAGAAAAGAATTACTGGTTTCCTTGTTTGTCACTTGCTAACAAAGGATCACCAATAATAAAAGCATTAGTGTATAGTTTTTCTGGATTTGATTGTGTGCAAATTTTTAACATCAACGTTTCGGATCATTTCTCATGCTCTCTTCATCCTGATGATGGATCATGTAGTGTGATCCGAAACGTTGATGTTAAAAATTTGCACACAATCAAATCCAGAAAAACTATACACTCATGATATGGATTGTGGAAACTTATTATCATTAATAAAAGCATTGTCAAGAAGTTCAAGAAATAAATGAACTCACAGTGCAAGAAGACAATGGTGGAATGTTTGAAGTAGAATAAATTCCTACACATGACATGTTCTTTTGAAGAGCTTAAAAGCAATCAGTACAGCAGAAAGAAAAACATGTCAGATTCAACAACAATTATGAATTGAAGGGTAGTCACATTTGTTAATCCTTGGATCTGCAGACTCTGGTATTTAATCTGACATTTTGCTCTTTACTTTAGAAACTGAGATGAAAAAGTATGTAGGATGGTTTCAGGAGGGAGTTTAGTCACATGGATTTTCTATGAGCTACATTATTTGGGTACTGTGGTTCACCTACTGTCTTGATTTCTTAGAATGTCTATAGTGGATGACTTTGGGGCACCGGTGGATATGCCACTTCTTGCCTGAACGGAAAGCCATAATTCTCTGATTGTTTGTTTTCTGATATATATATATATATATATATATATACACAACACAATGTCACAAACATATACCCTGTTTCTCAATTACTATATATTCAGACATGTAGTATAATTCTCAGGTTTCAACCACACGTGTCCACTATTTTCTTTAGGATTGCTTACAAGGTTCAACAAAGCTTGCAATTTAGACTCATATGTATTCACTAAAAACATCCTCAATTTGTTCCAACGATCAACTTGTTAGAGATTTTTTGGATCCTTGCCAAGACTCCTTAAGCCTAAGGATTCCTAAAAACTATGTAGATTGGTCAATTGGAAAGGATAAAACAATTCTTTATTTTTTGTTTGATATTTGCTCACCTTAGCCAACTACATGCAAAAGAATATAACTCATTAGAGGATTTGAGAAAAATAAAAATACTTGATGGATCACAATTGAATTTCATATCATTTCTAGTTATATTGACATCAGAAACAGTCTGTAAAAACTCATCGGCCATTCAAGCTAGACATGGATTTTGCACTAATGATAGACGCATCTATTATTCATCTAGATCTCTAGCTTCCTTTATGGGTTGATACATTGATTGCTACTAGGTTTTAGCATAAACAACATAGTTCTATCACCACTTATCTTGTTGCAGAAATTGGACAACTCCGCATCAAATACCATGAATTTCTCAACATCAGTTGAAGATAAATTTTCCAAGTTCTAAGTGTGATGAAGAAACGTAAATTTAGGGTTAAATAATTGATATAAATTTGTGGTGTAGACGAGGTTGGGAGGCTAGTTAAATCTATGTAGCCTTGCAGTCAAATTCAAAAACCTCAACCCAAGAAGTAACCAATGCAATTTGAAGTCAGATTTAATGACAGGTTTCAGTTTTGCTTCTATAGTTCATTCAGACTTGCACAAGAAATAAAGGCTTCAGGAATACAAAATCCTTCTGTAGCAGATCTAGTCTAGCTTACAACGTAAAAGTTAATCAAAATATCTTTTCATACAACATATACTCTTCAATTTTCATTACTGGGTCTCAGTTCTCTTTGTTGATTCAAGATAGCTTTGGTCAGATATAAATGATAATTGCATTCATGCATCATCATCATTTATATTTAACCAAAGTTTTCTTAACCTTGAAAAACCATCAAATAAGTTATACGGATTTCTAATGATGATCGAAATTTTGCAAATCGGAATTCATCTCTTATGATTGCTGTGTGTTAAATGATCTCATATTAGTTTAAGAATGTCACCGGACTGTTTCGGTTGTTAAGGGAGCCCGCGCGCTCAAGGGACACGTCCCATGAGTGGACATGTCTCCACTTTGTGGAGACACGTCCTCTCATGAGACACGTCTCTCCTTGAGGCGTGTCTCCCTCATATAAATGAGACCTATTTTCTTTATTTGCAGACATCGAAATCAATTAATGTTTTGCATTCAGCACATTCAAATACAGAAGCATAAAAATCTGACTTAGTATTATTATTACACAGAATTTAAGTCTTAGAATTTCCATAGGTCTTTTAGGATTCAGTTTTGTTAAGATTTGATATACGTTTATATGGTATCAGAGCCAAGTTGAGTGAATCCAAATCAAATCTAGATATCAGAATACTTAGGAAAATTGGAATTTTTGAAAAAAAAAAAAAATCGAATTCACATCACACTCTTCATTATGTCAAGTGTGATCAGATTTGAAGATCGTCTTGCAGGAGCAGACAACTTCACATCATGGAAATTTAGAATCATGATGATCCTTAAAGAGAATAAATTAGACTCACTTGTGAGAGAAAATAAAAGGGAACCAGAGGCTGATCCTGAGAAAACTCATTGGATTGAAAACAATGAAAAAGCCATGAAAATCTTAGTAGATGCAGTTAGGGATCATATAGTGCCCATCCTAGCAAAACATGAAACTGCATATCATATGTTCAAATCTCTTGAGAGTACCTATGAGATCAACAACACACTTAGGACTCTTGCATTAAAGAGCCAAATCAACAATGCTCAAATAAACAAAGGAGAGTCCATTAATGCATACTTCATGAGGATCATTGAACTAAGGGACCAATTATCCACAATTGGATATCAGATTGATAGCAAAGAGTTAACTCTAATTGCACTAGGAGGCCTACCAAAATCATGGGAGTCATTTGTTCAAGGAATAAGTGCAAGATCTAAACTCCCTAAGTTTGACAGGCTAAGAACTGACTGCCTTCAAGAAGAAACAAGACTCTCCTCAAAAGAAAATAAACAGAAGAACATAGATGAAGACATTCATGTACTCAATACATCATCTAATAAAAGGAATAAGAAAAACTCCTACAAGAGAGGATCTTTTAAAAGAAAGAGAAATTCCAATGGAAAGGGATCTTCTAAGAAGAAAGACATCTCTCAAGTGCAATGCTTTAGATGTGATCAATATGGCCACTATGCAATGAAGTGCCCTGACAGATCAAAGCAACAAGCATCTCTTGCCAAAGTAGGAAAGAAAAATTCAGATCATGAATCTGAGAACTTTGTGTTCTATACAGCCCTATCTAGTCAAGTATCTAACAATATCAACAATTGGGTGATTGATAGTGGTTCTTCGAGGCACATCACAGGGTTTAGAGAACACTTAGACACTTTGACTGAAGAGTCTGATGAAGAAGTAACAATTGGGGATGATTCTACACATCAAGTAAAAGGGGTTGGAACTTGTTCCATCACATTGAAATCTGGTCTCTCCCTTCAACTCACTGGAGTCTTATTTGTACCTGGAATAAAGAGGAATCTAATATCCATCTCTTCCCTTGAAGACAATGGATATAGAGTTACCTTTATGGATGGAAAATTTCTAGCATGGCCTAAAAACTCAACCATCAAGAAATCCCTAACCATAGGTGTAAGACAAGGGTACCTTTACAAACTATGCACTGAAGTGAAACAAGCCCATACCCTTGACACCCTTGAGTCAAATGAGATTTGGCATAGAAGATTAGGACACCTTCATTTTCGTGCCCTACCTTCTGTAGAAAAACTTGTAATAGGCTTACCTAAGTTAAAATCATCTCATGAAGGAACTTGTAAAGGTTGTGCCTTAGGAAAGAATACAAAGGGATCCTTTCCCAATAGTTTGAGCAAAACCCTAAATGTGTTAGAACTGGTTCACTCAGACCTATGTGGACCCATGTCTATACCTTCTAAAGCAGGATTTCTATACTATGTCATATTTATAGATGACTTCTCTAGGAAAACCTGGATCTATTTCCTTAAGTGTAAAGAGTCAATAGAAATCCTCAAAAGGTTCAAAGAGTTCAAAGCACTTATGGAAAACTTCTCCGGGAAGAAAATAAAAACCTTAAGGATAGACAATGGGAAAGAATACACCTTTGAAATTTTTAAGGAATTCTGCATGAGTGCTAGAATTAAGAGGGAGTTCACAGTTGCCTACAACCCTCAACAAAATGGGGTTGCTGAAAGGAAAAATAGAACCATTGTAGAAGTTGCTAAAGCAATGTTGCTTGACCAAAACATTGAAACCTCTTTCTGGGCAGAGGCCTCTAGGACTGCTGTCTACATCCAAAATAGATGTCCCCATTCTCATCTTGATAATAAAACTCCTGAAGAAGCCTTCACTGGCATAAAACCTGACATTAGTCACTTTAGGATTTTTGGTTGCCCCGTCTATATTCATGTGCCCAAGGAGAAGAGATTCAAACTAGAACCTTCCGGAAAGAAAGGGATATTTATGGGATATAGTGAAACCTCCAAGGCCTACAGGATATTCATACCCAGGCAGAATCAAATTGAATTGAGCAGAGATGTCATCTTTGAAGAAGACATTGCATTCAAAAGGGCAAGAAGTTCTAGTGAGATAGAAAATTATTCCCCTAGGGTATTAGAAGTGGAACCTACTCCTGAGATTCAGAGGGAGTATCCTGAGGAAATGCCAAATGAACTTCAATCTAATTCAGATGAGAATACAAATGACAACTGCAAGAAGAGGCCACTTTGGGCTAGAAAGATGATCAAAGAAGCTGAGAATCATGCAACACCTAAAGGAACGTTTAGGGAGAGTAAAAGACCCAAATGGTTCTCAAACTATGTTGCTCTAATGAATGACATCATAAATTCAGAACCCTCCAGTGTTTCAGAAGCCTTCAGACATCAAGTATGGAAGGATGCAATGACAGAAGAGTATCAGTCCATTCTAAAAAATGATGTATGGGATATAGTGCCTAGACCAAAAGAGAAATCTGTCGTTTCTTCTAAATGGCTCTTCAAAATCAAACATGCTGCTGATGGCAATATAGAAAAACATAAGGCACATTTTGTGGCAAGAGGTTTCTCACAGAAGGAAGACATTGATTATGAAGAAACATTTGCACCTGTTGCCCGATACACATCTGTGAGAGCAGTGATAGCCATTGCAATAGCTAAAGGTTGGAAGATCCACCAAATGGATGTAAAAACCGCCTTCCTAAATGGAACCATTGAAGAGGAAGTCTATCTAGAACAGCCTGAAGGTTTTGTGATACATAAACCTGACTCATATGTATGCAGACTAAAGAAAGCACTTTATGGACTTAAACAGGCTCCCAGGGCCTGGTATGAAAGAATTGACAGCTACCTCTTGGGACTAGGATTCTCCAAGAATGATGCAGACCCAAATCTTTACTTTAAGGTAATTAAAGGTGATATGTTAATAATTATTTTATATGTTGATGGCCTACTGATAATAGGAGAAGATCACCTCATTGCTCAAGGAAAGAAGGATCTAACTTCAGAATTTGACATGAAAGACTTGGGAATTTTACACTACTTTCTAGGTTTGGAAGTCTGGTAGAAACCAGATGGCATCATACTAAACCAAGGAAAGTATACTATTGATATTCTGAAGAGATTTGGAATGTTGGATTGTAGACCCATGTCTACACCTATAGAAACCAACCTTCACAAACTGAAAGAAGCAGCTGCAGAATCCAAGTGTGCAGATTCAGCCCTATATAGACAAATGATTGGATCTTTGATGTACCTGGTTAACACCAGACCTGATATTTGCTATGTAGTGAATGCTCTAAGCCAATTCATGTGTGAGCCAAAGGAAATTCACCTTATGGCTGTGAAACATATATTGAGATATCTTCAAGGCACTATTGGATATAGTCTTCTTTACAAAAATGACCAACTAGATCTACATGGGTACTCTGATTCAGATTGGGCTGTAAGTGTAACCGATCGAAAAAGCACATCAGGGTGTTGCTTCAGTTTAGGATTGGCTATGATCTCCTGGATTTGCAGAAAACAGTCTTCAGTTGCATAGAGCTCAATAGAAGTTGAATACATTGCAGCCTCTATGGGAGCAAGAGAAGTAGTTTGGCTTCGTAAATTGCTTGTGGGACTCTTTGGTGAGCCCTTGAATCCTACAATTATTTATTGTGATAATCAGAGTTGCATCAAACTCTCTGTAAATCCTATTTTCCATGATAGATCTAAGCACATTGAGATCCCCTATCATTATGTAAGAGATATGGTAGAAAGAAAGGTGATCCAGTTGGAGTATGTTAGTACAAATGATCAAACTGCAGACATTCTCACCAAGCCTCTTTCCCGAATCAAGGTAGAACACTTCAGGAAGAAACTTGGTATGGTTGAAATGTAATTTGATATTTATGTCTAAAATTCAAATTGTTTATAAATTGTACTAATATATAAAGATGTTTAATGTGTAAACTCTTTTGTCATGTGTGTGACTCCATGACCTTATGGGCCTACTCCCCTTGTGTACATTATTGAAAGGTGACGATCTTTCTAATAATGAACACTTGTATTTGACATTGTAAAGTGATGACTCTACAGTGATGAGTTGAACTATCATGATAGATATCATGTGACTTGATATCTGTGGACATGTCATGATAGTATCTCTTGGACACTTTTGATGATATCATGGGACTTGATATCATTTGAAGATCATTGTGATCCTTAAGAGATAATCATGGTGGATAATTATATATCCATGGATATGCCATGAATTATGGTAGACATCATGTGACTTGATGTCAGTGCACATACCATAATGAAGATGTGATTATGAAGAATGTCATGTGACTTGACAATCTTGAGAAAACATATCATATCTTCGATATCACGTGTGAAGGTGATATCTCCACTTATTTGATTTGGAATATCTTCCCTAGCTAAGAGGGAGTGTTGATTCAAGATAGCTTCGGTCAGATATAAATGATGATTGCATTCATGCATCATCATCATTTATATTTAACCAAAGTGTTCTTAACCTCGAAAAACCATCAAATAAGTTATACGGATTTTTGATGATGATCGAAATTTTGCAAATCAGAATTCATCTCTTATGATTACTGTGTGTTAAATGATCTCATATTAGTTTAAGAATGTCATCGAACTGTTTCGGTTGTTAAGGGAGCCCGCGCCCTCAAGGGACACGTCCCATGAGTGGACATGTCTCCACTTTGTGGAGACACATCCTCTCATGAGACGCGTCTCTCCTTGAGGTGTCTCCCTCATATAAATGAGACCTATTTTCTTTATTTGCAGACATCGAAATCAATTGATGTTCTGCATTCAGCGCATTCAAATACAGAAGCATAAAAATCTGACTTAGTATTATTATTACACAGAATTTAAGTCTTAGAATTTCCATAGGTCTTTTAGGATTCAGTTCTGTTAAGATTTGATATACGTTTACACTCTTCCTAAAGACTTTGTATACTGGATCCATTTAAGCTTCCTTACATGCTCTGTTTTTTCATGTTCAGCAAATAATCTTTCATTCAGTTTGCTATAGCATCCAACTGCTTCATTCAACACTCCATTTCTTCTTCAAACTCGATATCCTTCTCTTTATGGACCTAATCTAATATTCTTTTTTTGTCAATCTCTACCCTGTTCTGTAACCCACGGCCAAGAAACTATTGGTATCCCTTGCAAAAACCAGTCACCAAAGTCCTTAGGGTTACTACATGCGACCAACAGGGAAGTAATGATGTCTATAATGATTTTAACAGCTAAGAATAATGCCGAAACACCCACACAGCCAAGGAACATCAAGAGCAAAGCATCTGGAGGAATAATAGATCGAACAACATAAATAAAATCCATGAGCATAGGGAGAATGAAAGTTGCAGCCAGAAAGGAAAATATTTCACCCCGATAGAAACAAAATCAGAAATTTGCTGCCATGGTTATTAAGACTGCCACAAATGAAGGGATGAATCTCTGACAAGAACCGATTACATTTCCTTTGTCAAAAGTGAATGTGTGACAAGTTTGGTCCAGCTGGAAAAGACAAGGAAAGCCCCTTCTAAATTAGAAAATACAGCTGGTAATTTTAAATGGTTAAACATATCTTTTGATTTTTCTGATTTATGTAACGTTCTACGCTCAGTTAAAGTCCATCGTAGCAGTAGGAAAAGTTGAAACAGAACTAGACACTCTCTTCCAGTTGTTATGGACCAAGATGAAGCATTTTACAACACAAATATTTGGTCTAGAGTATTAAAAAGCTCCCGTTGCCATTCTGTAGCAGCTCGTTTTTCATGAAAATATTCTTGTAGCAACTTGATTTGGGTCTGAAATAGCATTATGATGCTCTAAAACACTTCTATAAAGGACTGAAACAAAAAAAGCCTAAAACTTTCCTGTAGCTAACTGGAAAAGAAGATGACATGAACTACAGACAGCAAATTCACACAAAACAAAACATAAACTGGAGACAACTTCGCAAGTGTTTATGGTGGTGTAGGCTTTTATATGAGCAGAGCCCGTATGCTCCTGCATCAATTTGTACTTTGAACCTTTAGTTGATGTACTATACATATAAGCAACATAAATAAAATGATGAAAATGTACATAACATAAAGAATATTAAAAATTGATGAAAATTCAAGCACTTGTTTAAAAATTCTTAAATGGGTTTCTGCTTATCTTATTCTCTGAGATTATGAATTTTTTTCAACATCTTTCCTTATTAAGTTTTTGAGAAAAATTATCAAGACATTTGTGTGAATGTCTGATGTGTCGATTTGCTTTTCTTTTCTTTGATGCAATTCTTTTTTTCAAAATTGCAGAGTGCATACTGTTGTTATTGGGTGCATGGATAATCAATCTGCTTTGGCTTAGTGTGAAGGACTGAGGGCTTTGTTTGATACAATTTTGCATATTACTAATTTGATGCACATATCTATATTATGCTTGAATTGAAAAAAATAGCTATTCTCTCATATATTGAAGGAAGCTCATTACAGACTGTTTGGAGCAATTTGAATCCTTAAAGTAATCCTGAAGTCTATTACTTACTGGTTATGTCTTCATTTCTTATGAAATGGTCTAAATCCTTACAATATAAAGTACAACCAAAAATTGAAATCAAAACCATCACACAGAGTTTGTTTTTGTTAGTATTGGTCTTCAACCTTATGCAAGTAATGTTTTCTTTCATTTTTAGGCAAATGCATCAACTGTAAATGTTTACGATTATGCCACAATGTGTTCGTAATGGAAACATTATAATATTTAAATACAGCTCACAAAAGCATCTGATTTACTTACTTAGATATAGTTGCTTGTCCTGCAGTAAAGTCAGAAGTAGCCTGCCACACCGTATGCTTTCTTGGTTGAGGACTAGTCTCTCTGAAGAACAAGGGAGGCCTGGACACCTGAACCAGACATGGTTGGAGAAAATCTGTGGTAAGTCCTTTGTTGGTCTATACTGTGTTGTATTATTTAAGCAAAACAAATTCTTACCTCAATTTCTAAGGTGCTTGGTCCACTATCTGGACAGCTTGCCTTCATAGCTGTAATTTCTGACCAATGAATCTCTATCTTGTTCTTAAGTCCACCTTCTAAGACCTCCCAAACAAACTTATGCTTTGCAAAAAGGCATTTTACGATTAAGTCTCCTTCATATCTTGATATGCACTGGCAAATTTGAATGCCTCAAAATGAATAAATAACATATAATTTAGAAACCAAAAACATAAACCTAAGAAAGAAAAGACAGAAAAATCTTGTCACTTACAGTAGACTTTTCTTAGAGAAAGTTTTTGTAGATGAAAATAAATGAGCAAAAGACCCACTATTTCAAAAATGACTAAACTCACATAAATTATTTCCTACTATAATGAATCTAACTTGGATTCACTGCAGCAGCATGATAATTTTGTTGAGTAGAAATAAAATCATTACCTCCCATGTGCCAATTTTCAAAGCTAAGGCTGGGAAATTCGATGCCTTTGTCTTGTCAGAAATAGCCTGAGCAGCCACCTCGTTCCCTTCCCCTGTTTTATTGTTTACAGTTTCTGAACTTTCAGTATCCCCTTCAGACAACTTTGTTTGGATTAGATTTAGCAGGGAATGTGACTTTCTCAATGTTAAACCCAATGGACTAGGCTGATCTAGTGGAAATACAAATAGAGTCGGCTCATTACTCTTTGAAGGGCTCCATTGCTGCTGAATGAAACAACGCGCAAAATAATTAACTTTGCAAAGTAAAACATGTTACATATCTGCAAAATTATACAGCAGGATGTCAAATCTAAGAAAACGTCAAATTCTAATGTTCAAATATTAGTGATTGTACTTAAAACCTGATATACACTGTGGAGTTGTTCTAGTTGAATTACAATGCTTTGCACAAAATATCCCATAGGTAGAGACATCCGTCTTCTGATGAACTTCTTGTTCAATCCAATGGTGAATTTAGTGTCTAACTGTTCTTCTTTCCAGAAGTCATGAAAAATTGAACAAGCCAAAGGAAATAGGCATCTTAATCTTCCAGATAGATGACCGTTCAGGCTTATCATGTTATATTAAAAAATGTTGTGCCCATTAAAGGCCCATTGAAGTCTGAAATTCAGGAATAGTAAGGGTTGAAAAGAACATCCAAAAATTACTTGTAAAGAACAAATGCTTTGGCAAAAGTGGGATTTGTAGGGTTAAACAATCTGCTAGAAGTCTGGAGTATGTTTTGGCGATCCTTAGAGAGAGGACATGTTGACTATATATGCCTCGGGCACATCAAGCCTGTTAGGCTTGTAGATCAAAGTTCAAAGGCTGGCATCAGATCTAAGGTCAGTCACAAATTTAATCTAGCAATAAGCTGGCATCTAGAAGTGAAATATTTGTTGCAGGAAACCTAAAGTTCATGGATGAATCAATAAGCACTAAGGTCATAATCAATTTACCATACTGGTAAACGGGATATGAACTTGTAGGCCCGCTCTTGAAAACCAAAGCACTTACAATACACTACACATTAAAAACTAAATATACCCTATGTCAAAACTGGCTAGAAAGCCAAAACTCTTCTGAAACCCTATAGTGATTGCAATGTTGTACATTATGACATTGTCCAGTTAGCTATTAGTAAGCAGCTACATACTAGGATAACTAACCTAGTATGGTACTGCAACTGTATCCAGTCAAGTACAGTACCTTTGATGGATTGGTACGGCTTGATTTGCCACGAGCTTTTTCAAAGGGCTGAAACCCAACGAGGTACAAATTGGAACTACTATACATAAGCTGTAATGTTCCTTTGTGCTCACAAGGGATCTCATATGCCCATGAAACATGCTGAATAGGCTGTAACCTAAATGATTACCTTACCTTGTCCTCAGGCCATGAGTTTTTTACACGGCCACGGTCACTCTGCATCCAGGTTGCACATTTTCCAATACCATGGTTATATTTTACAGAATTTAGAACATTCAAACAGTCACTCTAAATAGGCCTTTACCGGGTAAAATTGCAGACGTAATAAGATCTGCAACAGATCTCCTCTTAGGGAAATACCTTTGGGTGAAACTGCATGAAAAGATTAAAAACGTTGATTGCAAAAATATTTTTGTGTAATTTCTCATGTAGCTATTTTCCTTATCATGGATAGGGAAGTTTGAAATCTCTAAAAGGCTTCCTCTTGATAAACTACAAGACTATAGCATCCCAAAAAGCCCAATGACCAAACTCATACAAATCAGAGCAATTACAACTGTACTCAAGATAAAGGCTTTTGAAAAACTTGTGGTACATATATTTAACATCTGAATTTCGAATCACCTTGATTGAATCCATCATCATGATGAACACGTGTGGTACAAACATGTATGTTTAATAACGATATCACAGATCTTTTCCATAATCCTTTTTAAATTGACTGTGGCAGCCTTAAAACACTTACAACCATACTCATTCAATAGCGAATACACACCTCTTGTTGCCACTCCGCCATCTTAGCACGCTTGCAAATCGAAGGGCAATCCTCATCTTCTTCCCATTCTGATTGACGAAGTTCTTTTTGGGTACTGCTAATCATTGATCTAAACATCGTTGAAGACTTACTTTTTTCCTTACAGAGCACTGTTGATAAAAATCAATATGGAGCAAGCTTCATCTCAGAAACTTTTTACTAGTTACCAGAACTTCAGAGATTTTAAGTCCATAGAAACGTCAGTGCGAAGAATCTGCTTACATATGACAATGGCACGTGAAAAAAGCTGATGCAATCTGCGCATTTCCTTGACTTCTTATAGGCTCCAAAAATTTGTCCCTTCTATACATCAATCATCTTTTCATTTTGCATCAATTGGTTTATTTAGATTGACGGGTAATTATTTGGTGTGTAGGCCATTCACAAACCATGCATTTTCTATTCATATATGCATTTTCTACTGACATTTTTTAATAGAAATATAAATATTCATAAAAATAAGCCACAGGAAGTGGTTTCACAGATCTTAATATTGGACCAAAAACTGATTATGCAAAGGATTAAAAGTAATAAATATTGTGTAAACTGGATAATAATAAAGATTAATGATATAAGATTTCTACAATCTATATTGAATATGATTATGTTATTTCTGGATTCGATTGTGTGCAAGTATTTTCATCAATGTTTCAGATCACACTACATGATCCATCATCAGGATAGAAAGCTGAAGGAGATGTAAAATAATAAATTATGGATATTATGAATTACCGAGTGTGATCCGAAACGTTGATGAAAAAACTTGCACACAATCGAATCTAGAAACAACATAATCACAATAATAAAGATTTGAACAATAAAATTTAAATAATTGAAAAGTTTAAACAGTTCTAACATTGACCATATTGTAACACTTTAATGTAAACAGTCTCTTTCAAAATAAAAATTTAAAAATACTAATGCTCCTTCCATAAACTTTTTGGATATTTTTCTTCATCTTTGTGGAAAAGCATGAGATCATACAATAATATTTTTAATATTTCTATGAGATTTATAATGCATTCACTTTTGCTCCTCCCATTTTTTCTGACTGTCTAAACAATTCATTTACATTAATGAAACCAACATATTATGGCTGTACCCCAGGCCCATGGTTTACTAACTTTAACCTGTTTCTATTTCATCATTAACAGTAAAATCGAAGGTTCTGGTTACTCATGCCAATGTATGTGCATGTTCAGCTAATGAGCATATCCCACCTCCTTTGAATTCTTTAATAAAGTAAAAGGACAAGAATATACCACTCTGAAACCTGTAACCCATACAATGAACATAATGACATGGGTACTATGTTGCAATAGATACTTTAGTGGGGCACTATATTCTTTGATTTTACTTTTTTCTTTAGGTTCTTATTCTAAATGTCTCCCTTTAACTTCGTCCATATTCCAATAGAAAAATATATACATCAAATACATCAGCACTTAAATATGTATGACATATTATTTATCAATTATTTAATTTTTTAAATAATTTATTATGTATGATGACTTAGTTTAAAAGCAATATATAGAATATGAGATTTTTTCATACTTTTACTGTGTAAGTAGTACTTAATTGTACTCTTTAAAAAAAACACAAATCAACAACCCAATTTCAATATAACATAAAACCTTCTAAAACATACAAATAAAATAATAAATATATATATATTTTTTAGACTACAGTGCATCTGGTAAATTTTTTTTCATGTGACCGGTGACAATAGCACAACACATCCTCCGGTCCACGAAGATGGGGAGAAACTAGACCACAAAGAAATTATAATACAAAATTTCTTTCTTTTCTTTTATTTAATATAAAACATTTTTCTGATTCTTATTGTTTTGGTCTTCCTATGGAATATGACTGTAAAAACAATGCCAGTATGTATTCAATCATATATCTGAATGTACTTTTATATATTGGATTGTTTATTTTTTTAGTATTCAAAGAATATGACTAGGAATAGAAAGGAAGTTGAGGATTTTATAATGCAATGCTATTACAGTCTAAAGGGTATAGAGAATTTGAGGCAGCACAATGAGATATATTCAAATGGATTGTTCAGAGGCAGCAGAATGAGGTGGCTACCTATTTCTTTATAAGCAAAAGCAAGTGCTTATATATGTGGAAAATCATTAATGAAATATAATTTTATAGAATATAGATTAAAATAAAAATCAACCTAGATTCAACCCATTGCAAGAACTGGTCAAGAGACATGTTCGATGGAGATGATTACTTTTAGTATATTATTAGATTGTTAGACCCAAATATCTACTCACTTTAATGCACTATCTCTTTCCCATCACTTTCAAGCCCATTCATGAAAGGTACTGCAATTACAACATGGATCTCCTAATTTTCCTGTTGCACCTACTTATATGAACTTTTTAAAATTAAAATTTAATGAATATGACAATTAACTCATTTAATTTTAAGATGTGATAGATGATTCAATATAGTTTTAAAATATGAAAATAAATACAAATAAAAATAGTCAATTGATTTTAGTGATTGATAGATAATTGTAGGTATAATTTTTCATAGTCTAGAATGAAAAATAGTTATGAAAGTTTCTAGATTCAATTGTGTATGTTTGTATAGATCGATGTTTCAAATCACGAGAGTGATTTGGAAAATTGATATAAATAAGCATACATAGTTGGATCCAAAAAAATTCATAACTATGATAGACAATTGTTTACTGAACATTTTTTTATAATTTTTAAAATTTGACTTAGAATTGTAATTTTATGTATATATTGAATGTAGAATAGTGAGATTTTTTTTTGTTGTTTTCAAATTTTTGTAGATAGACTAATAACTTGTTCACCTTGATCTTTGATGTCTAATAATAGTGTAAGGACTATAATGCTTATAAATACCTTAGGAGAATATGATGGATCACTAGGGTCAAGTTCTCCTAGGTTAGACCTTTGAATTTGTTAGAACACAATGATCTACTGAGAGGGGGGTGAATCATTAGATATTAAAACTTTTGATTCAGAAAGACCTTTTGTAGACTTAACCTTAAAAACTCAAATGTGTAGTTCAAAGCATGAATAGATATAATACTCACAAGCATATGAGAGATCAACACATAACACCAGATGTATGTGGAAAACCCAAGATGGGAAAAACCATGGTGAGAAATGCTACTAGGTGTTATCACGGAATCTAGCAGCGCTTGTTCCACGGATAACCCCCCTACGAAACTTGTCCGTTTCCTAGGATTCGTGAAGTTCAGGTACGCATAATGAAGTAATTTTCAAGCCACCTCGAAATGCGTTCCAAAGTCTCGAATAGTCAATTCGAGCATTCCCCCATGTTCGCCTCGCGAAGACCTTTGAAATGAGCTCCTTTGCGAAGTCTCACTATTCATACTTAGCGAATTGTGAAAAATGCAGTGGCATTGAAAAAGTGCGCTCCTGCCCTGAAGCCAAAATTGGCTAAGTCTAGAAAATGCAAGGGTGCTAAAATTTAGCGCCCCTGCATGAAGTGACTTTTTCCAAAATGTAATAGCTCTAAATTTTAGCGCCATTACACTTTTTTCCTAACACTTAAACTTTTTCTGGCCCTGGCGTGTTTCTTCATCTTTTTCGCATTTTTCGTCAATCGTGCCACTTTTCGTGCCTAAAATTATTGCTTGACTTGAGTTAGGTTTTTGATTTTCCTTTTCACTTAAAAGTGTCTTTGTTGGCCATTTTCATTGTTTATGGTCTTTGTTCTTCTTTTCTTCTTGCTGGGCGAGTTCTTCTCAAGCTGCAATCATGTGTTTTGGAAATTCGAAGTTCTTCTCTAGCATTTTTCGCATTTCATCTTTGTAAGTTGTTACCCTTGCTTTCTCTTTATTCTCCAATTTCAATGGCAACTCCATGCAGACAAACTTTGCCAACTCAGAGCGCCATTTCCATTCATCCCTACATTTGTTTTTACCAAAAATGTGCTCAAGATGCTGAAGCGCCAAAATTTAGCACCATGACATGTTGAAAATGCCAGAATAAATTCTAACTCTGAAAAGTGCAAGGGCGCTAAAATTTAGCGCCCCTGCATCAAAGACTGAAATCTCCAAAAATGTAAGGGCGCTGAATTTTAGCGCCCTTACACTTTCACAATCTTTCCGGACTTAGTCATTTTTTGTGCAATGGAGCTGAATTTTAGCACCTTTGCACTTTTCGGAACTTAGTCATTTTGTGCAATGGTGTTATTTTAGCACCTTTACGCTTTGGCGATTTTATCTTAGTCTCTTCAAACTCGCTCTATTTCCATTCTGAACCCCGTTTTTCGCTCCCGCATTGTTTTCCGTGCCTAGTTGCTTGTTTCACGCTCAACATCGTTTCTTCCACGCTTCCCACTGCTGCTTTTCTGCTAACGCATGTTGATTCACCATCCTTGTAGTTTCTCTCCAGATCTCGTCAAGTGATCCCGAAGGTGATGTCCTTTGATCTTGGTTCTTCCAAATAAAAAGTTCATCAGGAGACCAGGAAGAAGTATGAAGTGCGACAAAGGTGAAGACATTTCCGGTGCATCCCATTATGCTCTTGTAACATTTTTGAATGTCATTTTGTAAATTGTAATTACACCAAGTCCAAAGATGTAATATTTTCAAAACAAATTACACTTTGACTTTGGTCAAAGTTAGGTGAGATCTCCTAAAATCGCTCACCTAACTTTCCCTGATTTTCTCAATCTCTTTCCTTCTTTTGCTCATCCCTCTTTCTATATAATGTGAGGGATTTTCATTGTAAATTATCTTTTAGCCTTTTGCAACGAAGTGCCCCTTTTGTAAGCAAATTTGTGAAACTTTGCGTTCATGCTTTGTGAATGAGATTCGATTAATAAAGAAAAGGATTGCAAGCCAAACTTTGCGTTGGATTCGATACTTTTGTGAGTTAATCTTATTTGGTAGTGATTAGTTCGAAGAATCTGAAAGACTCTAAGTAGTTTATGTAAACTTTGTGTTACATCTATTATTTAGATTGCATTGTTATTTTTGTTTATCATTGGTTGAGTGATCTACAAGACTTTGTGCTTGTAATCATTCATGCTCTTGCATGTTCTTGTTGAATAATCTACAAGACTTTGTGCTTGTAATTATTCATACTCTTGGATACTTTGTCGAAGGATCTACAAGACTTTGTGCTTGTAATCGTTCGTGCTATTGACACTCTTGTTGGATGATCTACAAGACTTTGTGCTTGTAATCGCTCATGCCGCTTTGAAGAATTGTTGGCGTCTAAGAAGACTTTGTGCTTCTAACGTAGCAAAGCATGCCTAATCAGATCCAACGTTGATAAAGCTACGGAATGACTTTGTGCCTTCGTGAGCTTTCCCTTTTAATTTATTTGTTTGTTGTTAATTACTTCGGTATCTCTACGCCGCTTTGACAAGATAGAGATATTGGCATTACTTGCTAGTTGTTCGTTTCAAGTTATCAATAATTTGGAACTTCCAACCGCGAAGCATTGTAAACATCTTCTCGAAAAAAGAGAAGGGATGAATGTACACCCCACTCCAATTGAATTTCGTGTACATTTTGTAATTACTTGTGTGATTTACTATTGTTTCTCTTAGCAGTAAGAAGGGCCCCTCCCCTTTCCGAGAGGAGAGATTCACATCTCACATAGCTATGGCTGAAGTCCAAGTTGTGTAATCTATCGAGAGCTGATTACATAATTTTCACCCAACAGTTTTTTGGCGACTCCGCTGGGGACATGATACGCATTCTAAAGCCTCATGCTTTCGTTTGAAGTATTCCTGTGTCATTTTCTATTGTAATTCTGTTTCTTGTAAGTTTTTCAAGATTTCACCAAGAACATGTAAATGGCTGCTCAAGGTCCTTGGGGAAATGCTTTTGGTCCGTTGAGCCTACTTCTACCCCTACATGCTCTTCCTGAAGGCTCACGGAAGAAATTTCCCAAGTTTTTTGGTGATAGGAAACATCCTGACGAGCACGTTGCTGCTTTCTATATTGCTTGTGGAGTTCATGGTGTTGAATACGAAGATGTATCTGTAAGGCTGTTTGTGGAGACTCTCCAAGGCGTTGCTGCAGATTGGTTTTATCATTTGGCACCAAGTACCATCACAAACTGGACAACTCTCATAGCCAATTTTGAAGAAAGGTTCAAGCCTCCTGAAGATGCTCATGCTTTGTCGGCTTAGCTCACCCAGTTGAAGAAGGAATCTCACATGCCCATGCGCGAGTTCATTGCTCACTTCAACAAGTTGACACGAAGAATTCCAACTGTTGCTCAACCTACAGCTGAGAACTTGAAATGTTTCTTTGTAAATGCTCAAGTGCCTGAGGTTGGTTTCCTATTGAGAAGAGCACCTCCAGCTACTCTTGCAGTTGTGCAGACCTTGGCGACAAAAATTGAAGATGATCTCATTCTTGCTGGGCAAATAAAAATTGACTCAGATGAATCTGAAGAAATCTCTTCTTTGGAGTTATTTTCTTCCATCACAAGGAGGGATCCTATGGTACAAAGGTTGGCAAATGAGCTATTTGACCTCAAAAAGCAGTTAGCTCAAGGCATGTTTTCTGTGCCTTGCAAGGATGTACCAAGGAGGTCAATTTCAAATACTGCTCATAATTTTGCTGTTGGTAATCAACACAAGTTATCTTCACCTCCAAAGAGGCTTGCTCTTGAGGTACCATTAGTAAAAGGAGCAGTGAAGCATCCTGACTCCGATCCAAGTGATCTCGCTGTTCTCTTCCGAGAAAAGGAAGTAGACATAGCTGGCGACTCCCAATTCTGGTTTATGCAGTCTCAGAAAGCCATTGATGAAGAGCAAAATGATGAAAGTCATTTTGTTGAAGTTCAAGTGAATGAAAATAATCTTTTCTTGAGATCTGAAAAGATGGACATGCATGCAGGTTTCAGTCAAGTTGAAAAGAATGCATCTGTGTCACGTGAGGACCTTCTTATAAATAATTCAGATTTTCCCAAGTCTGAGGATGGTGAACATCATATTGAGGTATGCAATGTAGTCATATCTTCATTTGAGTCACATGAAGGAGATCATCCCAATCAGCATGAGGTTGCCATGGTTGATGAATCAGTTGTTGAGGTAGCAACTGGCAAGAAGCATTCAATCTTTGATCGATCAAGGGAATGTCCCATAAGACATCTTGCTTGGTTGGAGGCCAGTGGGAAGACAGAGGTTCCACTTGCACCTGAGCATGAAGATAAACTTGAGGATGCAGCTAAAGATATATTTGTAGATGCACAGGAGCAGCCTGCATTCAATGATTTATTTTGGAGCAGCAATATATCCATAATATTTTCAAAGGTAGTTGAACCTGTTCATCTCCTTCATGAAGCAATGCTTCAACCTCATCTACATGTAGCTGCTAATGATCATGGAAGGCCTTGCAAGCTACTGAAGAAAGGAAACTATTTTGTTGAACTTGTGAACAGTTTCATTTGAGAAGGTCTCATTAATGGCTAGTTTTAATTAGGTAGGTTTTTCCCTTTTCAATAAGTGCATTTGCATAAGTTTGCGTCTTGTTTTCATAAATTTGTTTTTCGTCGTTGTCACCTAACTCCAAGCCCAATGGATAAAGGCACTTAAATTCTAGAGTTCTTCTCCCTTCATTCGTTTCAAAGAACGGTTGAAGGAAGATCCCCAATAGGAGCCTGTTGTTATCACAGAATCTAGCAGCGCTCGTTCCACAGATTACCCCCCTACGAAACTTGTATGTTTCCTAGGATTCGTGAAGTTCAGGTATGCATAATGAAGTGATTTTCAGGTAACCTCAAAATGCATTCCAAAGTCTCGAATAGTCAATTCGAGCATTCCCCCATGTTCGCCTCGCGAAGACCTTCGAAACAAGCTCCTTCGAGAAGTCTCACTATTCATACTTAGCGAATTGTGAAAAATGCAGTGGCATTGAAAAAGTGCGCTCCTGCCCTGAAGCCAAAATTGGCCAAGTCTGGAAAATGCAAGGGCGCTAAAATTTAGCGCCCCTGCATGAAGTGACTTTTTCCAAAATGTAATAGCTCTAAATTTTAGCGCCATTTCACTTTTTTCCTGACACTTAAACTTTTTCTGGCCCTGGCGCGTTTCTTCATCTTTTTCGCGTTTTTCGTCAATCGTGCCACTTTTCGTGCCTAAATTTATTGCTTGACTTGAGTTAGGTTTTTGATTTTCCTTTTCACTTAAAAGTGTCTTTGTTCACCATTTTCATTGTTTATGGTCTTTGTTCTTCTTTTCTTCTTGCTGGGCGAGTTCTTCTCAAGCTGCAATCACGTGTTTTGGAAATTTGAAGTTCTTCTCTAGCATTTTTCGTGTTTCATCTTTGTAAGTTGTTACCCTTGCTTTCTCTTTATTCTCCAATTTCAATGGAAACTCCATGCAGAAAAAATTTGCCAACTCAGAGCGCCATTTCCATTCATCCCTACATTTGTTTTACCGAAAATGTGCTCAAGATGCTGAAGCGCCAAAATTTAGCACCATGACATGTTGAAAATGCCAGAATAAATTCTAACTCTGAAAAGTGCAAGGGCGCTAAACTTTAGCACCCCTGCATTAAAGACTAAAATCTCCAAAAATGTAAGGGCGCTGAATTTTAGCGCCCTTACACTTTTCACAATCTTTTTCCAGACTTAGTCATTTTTTGTGCAATGGAGCTAAATTTTAGCACCTTTGCACTTTTCTTCCAGACTTAGTCATTTTTTGTGCAATGGTGCTGAATTTTAGCACCTTTACACTTTTGGCAGTTTTTATCTTAGTCTCTTCAAACTCGCTCTATTTCCATTCCAAACCCTGTTTCTTCGCTCCCGCATCGTTTTCCATGCCTAGTTGCTTGTTTCACTCTTGCTCAACATCGTTTCTCACTTCACGCTTCCCAATGCTACTTTTTCTGCTAACGCCTGTTGATTCACCATCCTTGCAGTTTCTCTCTAGATCTCGTCAAGTGATCCCGAAGGTGATGTCCTTTGATCTTGGTTCTTCCAAATAAAAAGTTCATGCAGGAGACCAGGAAGAAGTATGAAGACTCCGCGCCCAAAGAAAAATGAAAGCTTCTGTTCGGTGTTAGACATTTCCGGTGCATCCATTATGCATCTTGTAAATATTTCGACATTTGAATGTCATTTTTGTAAAATAAATTACACCAAGTCAAAGATGTAATATTTTGAAAACAAATTACACTTTGACTTTGGTGAATTAGGTGAGATCTCCTAAAATCGCTCACCTAACTTTCCCTGATTTTATCAATCTCTTTCCTTCTTTTGCTCATCCCTCTTTCTATATAATGTGAGGGATTTTCATTGTAAATTATCTTTTAGCCTTTTGCAACGAAGTGCTGCCCTTTTGTAAGCAAATTTGTGAAACTTTGCATTCATGCTTTGTGAATGAGATTCGATTAATAAAGCAAAGGATTGCAAGCCAAACTTTGCGTTGGATTCGATACTTTTGTGAGTTAATCTTATTTGGTAGTGATTAGTTCAAAGAATCTGAAAGACTCTAAGTAGTTTATGTAAACCTTGTGTTACATCTATTATTTAGATTGCATTGTTATTTTTGTTTATCATTGGTTGAGTGATCTACAAGACTTTGTGCTTGTAATCATTCATGCTCTTGCATGTTCTTGTTGAATAATCTACAAGGCTTTGTGCTTGTAATTATTCATACTCTTGGATACTCTTGTCGAAGGATCTACAAAACTTTGTGCTTGTAATCGTTCGTGCTCATTGACACTCTTGTTGGATGATATACAAGACTTTGTGCTTGTAATCGTTCATGCTGTTTGAAGAATTGTTGCGTCTAAGAAGACTTTGTGCTTCTAACGTAGCAAACGGTACGTCTACGCAGATCCAACGTTGATAAAGCTATGGAACGACTTTGTGCCTTCGTGAGCTTTCCATTTTTAATTAATTTGTTTGTTGTTAATTACTTCTGGTATCTCTACGCTTCGCTTTGACGAGATAGAGATATTGGCATTACTGCTAGTTGTTCGTTTCAAGTTATCAAGAATTCGGAACTTCCAACACGTGAAGCATTGTAAACATCTTCTCTGAAAAAAGAGAGAAGGATGAATGTAACACACCCCCCACTCCGTGAATTTCGTGTACATTTGTAATTACTTGTGTGATTTACTATTGTTTCTCTTAGTAGTAAGAAGGGTGCCTCCCCTTTCCGAGAGGAGAGATTCACATCTCACATAGCTGTGGCTGAAGTCCAAGTTGTGTAATCTATCGAGTGATTACATAATTTTCACCCAACAGTTTTTTGGCGACTCCGCTGGGGACACGATACGCATTCTAAAGCCTCATGCTTTCGTTTGAAGTATACCTGTGTCCTTTTCTATTGTAATTCTGTTTCTTGTAAGTTTTTCAAGATTTCACCAAGGACATGTAAATGGCTGCTCAAGGTCCTTGGGGAAATGCTTTTGGTCCGTTGAGCCTAGTTCTACCCCTACATGCTCTTCCTGAAGGCTCACGGAAGAACTTTCCCAAGTTTTTTGGTGATGGACAACATCCTGACGAGCACGTTGCTGCTTTCTACATTGCTTGTGGAGTTCATGGTGTTGAATACGAAGATGTATCTGTAAGGCTGTTTGTGGAGACTCTCCAAGGCGTTGCTGCAGATTGGTTTTATCATTTGGCGCCAAGTACAATCACAAACTGGACAACTCTCATAGCCAAGTTTGAAGAAAGGTTCAAGCCTCCTAAAGATGCTCATGCTTTGTTGGCTCAGCTCACCCAGTTGAAGAAGGAATCTCACATGCCCATGCGCGAGTTCATTGCTCACTTCAACAAGTTGACACGAAGAATTCCAACTGTTGCTCAACCTACAGCTGAGAACTTGAAATGTTTCTTTGTAAATGCTCAAGTGCCTGAGGTTGGTTTCCTATTGAGAAGAGCACCTCCAGCTACTCTTGCAGTTGTGCAGACCTTGGTGACAAAAATTGAAGATGATCTCATTCTTGCTGGGCAAATAAAAATTGACTCAGATGAATTTGAAGAAATCTCTTCTTTGGAGTTATTTTCTTCCATCACAAGGAGGGATCCTATGGTGCAAAGGTTGGAAAATGAGCTATTTGACCTCAAAAAGCAGTTAGCTCAAGGCATGTTTTCTGTGCCTTGCAAGGATGTACCAAGGAGGTCAATTTCAAATACTGCTCATAATTTTGCTGTTGGTAATCAACACAAGTTATCTTCACCTCCAAAGAGGCTTGCTCTTGAGGTACCATTAGTAAAGGAGCAGTGAAGCATCCTGACTCCGATCCAAGTGATCTCGCTGTTCTCTTCCGAGAAAAGGAAGTAGACATAGCTGGCGACTCCCAATTCTAGTTTATGCAGTCTCAGAAAGCCATTGATGAAGAGCAAAATGATGAAAGTCATTTTGTTGAAGTTCAAGTGAATGAAAATAATCTTTTCTTGAGATCTGAAAAGATGGACATGCATGCAGGTTTCAGTCAAGTTGAAAAGAATGCATCTGTGTCACGTGAGGACATTCTTATAAATAATTCATATTTTCCCAAGTCTGAGGATGGTGAACATCATATTGAGGTATGCAATGCAGTCATATCTTCATTTGAGTCACATGAAGGAGATCATCCCAATCAGCATGAGGTTGCCATGGTTGATGAATCAGTTGTTGAGGTAGCAACTGGTAAGAAGCATTCAATCTTTGACAGATCAAGGAATGTCCCATAAGACATCTTGCTTGGTTGGAGGCCAGTGGGAAGACAGAGGTTCCACTTGCACCTGAGCGTGAAGATAAACTTGAGGATGCAGCTAAAGATATATTTGTAGATGCACAGGAGCAGCCTGCATTCAATGATTTATTTTGGAGCAGCAATATATCCATAATATTTTCAAAGGTAGCTGAACCTGTTCATCTCCTTGATGAAGCAATGCTTCAACCTCATCTACATGTAGCTGCTAATGATCATGGAAGGCCTTGCAAGCTGCTGAAGAAAGGAAACTATTTTGTTGAACCTGTGAACGGTTTCATTTGAGAAGGTCTCATTAATGGCTAGTTTTAATTAGGTAGGTTTTTCCCTTTTCAATAAGTGCATTTGCATAAGTTTGCGTCTTGTTTTCGTAAATTTGTTTTTCGTCGTTGTCACCTAACTCCAAGCCCAATGGATAAAGGCACTTGAATTCTAGAGTTCTTCTCCCTTCATTCGTTTCAAAGAACGGTTGAAGGAAGATCCCCAACAGGAGCCTGTTGTTATCACAGAATCTAGCAGCACTCGTTCCACGGATAACCCCCCTACGAAACTTGTCCGTTTCCTAGGATTCGTGAAGTTCAGTTACGCATAATGAAGTGATTTTCAAGCCACCTCAAAATGCATTCCAAAGTCTTGAATAGTCAATTCGAGCATTCCCCCATGTTCGCCTCGTGAAGACCTTCGAAACGAGCTCCTTCGCGAAGTCTCACTGTTCATACTTAGCGAATTGTGAAAAATGCAGTGGCACTAAAAAAGTGCGCTCCTGCCCTGAAGCCAAAATTGGCTAAGTGTAACAACCTTTCCAGTCTACGGTTTCAAAAATTCAACCATTTAACGATTTCAGCCGAAGAACAACTAACTTGTTTTCATTCTAGGGTTTCCAATCATTTCAGCTGGTCATTTTAAATTTCCAACTAACATCCAAGTTTTCAGTTTCAGCTGAAAGGTAACATCTAACTGTTTCCATCAACTGACTCTCCGAAGATTAAACTAAATAACTGTCAAACTAGGGTTTTCCCAAAATAAGGATAATCACTCTAAAAGAGATTAATTACTAGGAAACGATTAACCAATTTGCATCCTTCTCCTACTATAAAAACTAGGGCTTCATTTGTAGCTAAAAGAGAATTCAATCCATATGCCGTTACACTATACTCTTCATCAACTATCTTTTAATTTCATTTTCAGCCGAAAAGAAACTGTTAACTATAAACATCTAACAAGAATTTGCAGAAGAATAATAATTACTTTTCTTTGCTTCCAGAAGATAACGAATAATTATTACGGCTTTGAAACAATATAACAGCTGAATAAATTCAAGTAGCTATCTCACTAAGTCTCTGGGAATCTTACAATGTTCATTAACATAAAAATAGCATTCAAGGCATAGATGAAATAGAGATTCAATTATCATTACATGTACCTGGACTTACGAGAGAGGAAGAAATCCATGTGACATCATCTCCATACTATCTTACTTGGAAATCTTTATCGAGGGAAAGAGAACTATCATCAGGGGCTTTACCGCCCAACCAAGACCTACTGGTCTCCCGAGTTTCTTCAACTGAAGAACCCGCCCTTCACGAGGGTAATCAACATGGATCATTTTATCATCATGTCTCTGAGCCTGGTGTCCACGAACCTATACCACTGATCGATCCTCCCTCTATAGGTACCTCCTATCAGAAGAATCATCCTGATCAGGGTATATCTGGCCATGGAAGCTGACATTGCCAAACGGGCATCTACCTTGGCCAAGGATTTTTCTATTAATTATTTGTGGCATCACTGTGCCGATATCTCTGACACTACTGTGTCGATGTCTCTGGCGCTACTGTGCCGACATCTCTGGCACTACTATTCCGTCAGCACTCTCACCCTTGCTCGGCATGACAACTCTTAGGATTAAGTTGTAATTTATAATAGCAATTTTAATTACCTTTTCTTCTTAGTTCGAGGTTATAATTTAACCATTAAGTTTCATTCAATATAAGGGAGATTCATAGGCATTAAGGATTTTCAAGTCTCATATTTATCTCATAAAAGACTCAGAGAGCAATAATATGCACTAACCGACTTCCAACTTGGGGAAAGAGAATTTGGTTTAACCAATTAGATAAAGTTCTTAGATGATTTCCAAATGATTCAAACTGAACCCAGTTTCAGAATCTTTTCACTTATTTAAGTTTAGGCTGATGCCTTATTGTAATCATAGAGCGGAAGAGACCAGGCACAGCTATCCTCTTCTTAATTAAAATATCTGATGATTACTTAATGCTTTTACTGAAGAATTAAAGACACAAGGCTCTTAGCTTTCTGCATCTTACTAACTATTATATGTATATATATATCCAGATTTATATCAACAGATCATCCACAATTAGGAACCATCAAGATTTCCAGAATGAACAGGTAATTTACTATTCAACCATTAAAGCTTTAGAACAGAGAAGAGGGAAGAGTTTTCGGTATATACAAGCACGAGTTATGATGGCCTGAGGATAATTCCATCCCATTCAGATTCTTATCAATTCTCTTCTCTTCTCTTGGGTTCATAACCTTAGGATTCTTTGTTTATTATCATGATTTAGATCTAATCATAAAATAAGATTACTTGATGACTTAAAGGAAAGCGAAGGTAAGAACGTAGTTTGATTTAAGTGTTCACCGAACTCCCATCTTTTAAAGACAGCTTAAGATCACAGTAAAGAAGGATTACTTAACCAGATCAGACCAATGTGGGTGATGTGAGTCTTGAGTAAGGCAGAGTAGTTAATGTAGTCGGTATGACTTAGTTATACTCAGAGTTCCGGTGATTGGAATTCTAATTTAAGAGACTTCACAGATTGAACATGAATCACTTGCCGCAAAGGGTCAATAAAGATAAAGACCTTTTAAATTCCTATACCTCTGCAGGGTGTCTACACTTTTTCCAATCTCGTTACAAAGAATTAGAGATTCAGTCTAAGGAATCGGTTACTCAAGCTACCAGCTGTAACAGAGAATAAAGCTTGTGGTAAAACAATGAGGTGCCAAAGAAAATAGAGTTTCAAAAAGAAAAACGAGTTGGCACAAGAAGAGAGGTAGAAATGATTGCGAAGTGACACAGATGGGGTCTTAACCCAGATCAGGGAAAAAAAATACAAGATTCAATTCGTAATTACAGAGCCCTTCACTTACAGGAAATGAAGATATTTACCCCCAAATCATTATTATAATTTGATCTCACAAAAGAATCATTAACTCGTCACTATCAGAAATATACGTGCTTCTGAAAAGAAAATAAAGCTTATGAAAAGAAACACCGAACAAATTCCAACTGGAATAACAAGCTATTAAGATTTTTACGTGCCTGAAGATGTGGCTTGAAGCCTGAAGGAGTATTTCGAATCCTGCCAAGATTGAGCCGTGGCATCAATGAAATCTTCGTCCCTTCTATTCGGAATTTGAGTGACAGTTGTTGACTAATTTCAAATGAAGCAAGTGGGATTATCAATCGATAGGTGCGGAAGACTCATCCTCGAATACACCTTTGTCCATCCATGGATGCCCATGATTTCCGTCTCCAGATTCATTTCAAGAAAAAGGAAAATAAAACAGAGGAGAAAGAAAAATGATGGGGAAGCTCGGCTCGGTATATATCATGATTACGCAACTGAGGCCAGAAACTATTGTCTCCGTGGAAGTGGCTAAGTCGAAGGTGTTGCCAGGCAACCATTTCAGAGTCCCTCTCCCGGAAAGGAAGGAGCCCCGACAAAGAGGAACCTCCCGAAAGTTAATACCCTTCTCCAGAAACTTCCGATCCAAGATTACCCAAAACCCCGCGTCTGAATTGTCTTCCATCTTGGCCGTTTCTTCCTATGGAAAGATGGCGGAAAGACTTCAACAATTTAAAAAAAAACCACCGACGCTTCTACTCCAATTCCCTTACATTTTATTTTTGATCGATGGCTTCCAAATTATGGTTATTATTTTCTTTATTATTCCACTATCGGCTTAAAGCATTACAATATCTTTATTTATTTAAATCAATCACTTTATTATTAGAAATTTTATTATTTTATGTCTTTTAAATCTCCTAAGAGGCATTCCAAGAGTTAACTCTTTTCAACTTCAAGAGGAGATTATTATTAAATATTTTAAATTGGCTTATTTAGAAATAGTTTATATTAAACTACTTATGGCCGAGGCCATGACGTCAGCACAACTGTCGTACACTGACTCAAGATCTGATGATAAAATTGATCCATTGTTGACCACGTCCTCTCCCTGATGATATTTCCCTTTCTCCCGTGGCGTCAGCAAACCTGCATCCACTGACAGAGGTTATGGTTAGATCATTATCAACGGCTAAATAATATGCATTTAAATTTAATCTCATGATCTCATACGAAATCAATACTTTCACTTGCAAATAAAGAGTTCGTTAATAATCACAGTTACGACAAAAGTACCAACTATTGCATTCTCAATGTCACAGTCATATGAAAGTAGTTATTTGCAACC
>VDFB02107027.1:0-36918 GCA_007258455.2 Sequoia sempervirens
ATATTTTATTATGCCAATAATATGTATAATAAATCCCAATAGTTGAGTGGAGTGGGTGTAAAGGCATCAATCTCTTTCTCTAGAGGTTCAATGAGCATGTTGATATTTTCCAAAAGACATTGTATGATTCATTAGATGTATTTTTCATATTTATTAATCCATAAATTGTAATGTCCCCTTTTTCGTAGCCATCTTAGTGGGATTTCTTAGCCTTTTTTCTTCGAAGGCTAAGTGGAGGAATAAGGAGAAATTAATTAAGTTAATAATTTATTAAGTCATCAAATAAATTAAAAATTAAAAGGTGACTTTATATTTAATTAATTTAATTAAAGTGACTAAATAAAATATTATATCATAAGTCACTTAAAATAATATTAAAAAGGAAATATATCTTTTATCCCACATTGGCAAGGAAAAGTGTTAAGCTCGTACAAGAAAAGTGTAAATGGAGTTTAAGGGGGCTCATTTGGATTATACTGGATATTGACATTTGATTTGATATGTTTGTTTGTTGGAGCCTTGAGGTTTCTGCAGAATATAGTTGAAGGTCTTTGGGTACAAAGTTCCCATTGATTTGCATAACTAAGGTAGTGAAACTATCTACTGAAGGGTTGCAACTGTTTGGAGGAGTTACTTTAGAATTCTCATTGTGGCAAAATTATGGCCAAAGGCCAATTTTGAGAGATAATCGATTGGAGTAGTTGAAGAGCATTTTAATTGATTATAGTCTTCATCTTCATGCTTTTTGGGGATGATTTTTGGAGAACATAATATTTTGATATAATTTTCCAGTCACATATCAACTTGCTAGAGAGGTATGATTTTATTCATGGGAGTCTTATTTGGCATCGATTTCTTCTAGGAAGTGAGGCACACCACTCTTGGACATCTATTGATAATTTTTGGAGCTTAAAGGAGGTGAAAGGAGTTGATATTATTTTATTACAAGCAATCTGATCTAAAACAGGGGCGACACTACTAGGGGTTCAATTTCTTCATTTGAGAAGGTCTTCCTCAACAACAAAAGTTGCTATCAAGTCTCTAGTTCAACTACAATTATTGTACCAGGTTCCTCTCGCCATTTGTTGTATATTCATTGTATTCTATATTTAATACCAAGGTTGCATTTTGTACTCAAAATTTGCATAGATTGCATATGTTGTAATTCCAAGAGTCTTGGCTCATTTTATATCAGCATTGTAAGTGATAGCATATTGCAATAAAGGAGTTATAAGTTGTTGGTCTAATATAGTTGTAATTGAGCATGTTATTTATCATTCATAATCAACTTATTAGTATGCATGCCAAGTGTTTGTAGAAATGCTACTTGGTTGTAGGTGCACATTTCCTGTGTAGAAGTTCATGTATTTGCACTTGAAAAGACAAAAAAAAATTGCATTGTCATCATAGATCATTGCATAGCTATCGTAGTGTTCATTGCAAAGAATTTACATCCATTTGTGACCAATTGAAGACAAGCAAAACAAACTGAAAACTCAGAAATAGCAAGTTAAGTGATTGCAAGTGAAGTGTTTGACAAAATTCCTTGAAGCAAACTTAGGCCAAATTTGAAGGGAATTTTCTAGAGTGGTTTAAGAAGTGTGAACATTAACATTTTGATCCATTTCCTCTCCTTTAGGTGGAAAATCCTAAAGTGTTAGAAGGTTATAGTAATCAAGATCTTTGTTGTGCATTTTGGTAACCCTTAAGATATTCCTTGAGAGCTTAATTTAGTTCAGAAGTTGCAAGGGATATTACATAAATTATTTGATCCACTAAATTATGTTATCATTATTTTTTGAAATCTCATCACTTTAAAGGTTTCCCTTTTTTATACATTTTTTTTGAGATGATCTTCCTCTTGCTTCTACACATTTCTTAACCCATGCATAAACTCAAGAAATTCCCAATAGTTTTAAAATTATATAACCAATAAGTAGAAAGAATGAAGATAATATTCAAGAACCTAAAATCCTTTCCATTGAAGAAAGGTAGAGATAATGTTGACATTTTTTTCTATGTACCTTCTAAAAATTGGAGGCTTTCCAACATTTCACACTTGGACTATGTTTGAGCCTCCTCTATGGATTTGAATATATAAATCCCTAAGTTAAACATAGTTTCAATCACTTAAATTCTTAGGGGAATTTGTTACCTTATTTGTGATGCCAGCCCAAATTAACCACTGAATTAATAAATAACTCATTGGATTATTTATCTTAAGCACTTTGAAGCAAACAAGGGCACAATCATATGGTTTGGAGTAGAACATTTACTTGGCATCCCAAGTCTTCTCAATGTAGAGTAAGACCTTGATTGGAGACTTATATATGGGTTAGGGATTGTGGATGAGGATGGGTATCTTCTTGTTCATAATATTAATTTTCAAGAGTAAGTTTCTCTTATTAGAGAGTGTCTCTTCTTGGTAGTCATATTCCATGCATTTCTCTTGCATACCAATCAAGACACAAATGTAAAAGGGACTAAATCATGTGGCAAGAACCTTAACTTGATCCATCTCAAATAACTCACAAAACCTAATATTTAGATAAGAGTAAGATTAAAAGTCTTTATTGCTCCTATTCAAATAACTATATGAGAAAAAAAATGGTGGCAATGTTGAAGATGATTGATTATTTATTCATTGTTTAAAAATTACTAATAAACATAATTGGGTTTAGTCTCTTGTAATAAGGCATTTTATTATTAGTGTTAGGTTGATAGAAAAAGTGAACCATTTTGTAAATCTTCATCTCAGAGTTTTCCAAAAAAATTAAGTTCAAAATTATTTCAATGTTATAACCTCTATGTTTTGTAAGTCATAATGAACACCAAACTTATATTAGTATTGAGTGAGTATTTTGACTCTAAATAAGTTACATGATCCAATATATTGCTACAAAATAAATGGTTGAGATTATGTTTAATATTTCCCTCTATAATATCCCTAATAACTACCACTCTAACAATAGTAAATTTGAGATCTTGATTAAACTATACGAAAATAGAATTGGCATAGCTTCAACAAACTCTCAAAGACTTCTTCTACACTATATTATAGCTTTTATGATTTCTTCATAATTATTATAATATTGAGACATTAAAAGTGAGAAGAAGCTACTTTGAAAGCTAGGGAGTGGATGGATGTTTTCTTTTGGCACCCAATTTGAATACCCATATCAATTACCATAGTTTCCATGACTATTTGGATTGTCATAAATTGCATCATTATGATAGAGGGAAGAAACAAAAACAAAAAGACATGAAATAATTAATTTTATCATAAATTAAATAATCAAATAATTTTTTATCTAATATTTTGGGTCTTGAGACTTGAAATGTTAGAAAAAATATTACACATTGAGATTGAGACAAATCATATTAAGTTTACTCGTGATAGAGAGATAAAAATTAGGAAATTTTTTAATGTTTTTTAGTTCATGTACATAATGATGTAAAGATACTTTATTATGCAGTCATAAACTAGAATAACCAATAATTTTGTACATAGCTCAAGCTCTTTCTCCAATTTGAAAAACACCAACAATATATCTTGAAAGAGACCTTATATTCTTACATATCATGTATAGGAAAAAAATTTAATCTTGAACCAAAGGAACATAATAAAAACACGAGGCTTAGAAATCTCAAACCAAAGAAGCACACACATAAAAGTATAACTTAAGAATTCCCAATGGTCATGTTCTATAAGAGCTGCCTTTCTCCAGTCTTGGGTAGCATGGGTCTTTGATTCTCTCTTTCTTGTAGAATTTTTGTATTTTTCATTCACTTTGTACTCTACTTTGTGTCAATATAAAAAAAAGTATAATTTAAGAAGACCCAATGGTCTTAAAGGTGAAAGAATGACTTCTTATTTATTGGTTAAATTTAATATGTAGTGAATGGTATTCTTGAGTCTATTATTGCTCCACACATGTCATAACAACCTAATGAATCATGAAGAGAGTGTTAAAGAGGGTGTGGAATGTTTTTAACTGGAGTTACACATTTAATTCCTTAAATGTGTAGGTAGGCTACTTAAAAAATATAACCAATGCTAATGACTTGAGGTTACCCCTTGATAGCTTGGTGTCCACTCATTTGGCATCCTTGATTGCCCAATATACCCACTAGTACAAAAATAGCAATATATGACTAAATAAACTACTAAAAATTGCATATAAATGACTAATTTTGGTCACGTGACCATTAGTAGTTTATTGCCAGTCATTTATGACGTGACTGTGTTGCCAAAAAGTGTATACTTTGCTTGATATGGGAATAATTGATGATAAATTAAACTTAGTGAGGCCTTGATTTAGTGTTGAGAGGTGTTTACACATCCACACTAGGTCTCGAACCCTTGTAAATTGAATAAAATACATTTATTGATGTCTTACAAGAGTATTGTAAGGTGTTGTAATATATCTTCACGCTTTTCTAGGACCATAATGTTATAATTCACCTAAATAACCTTACCAAGACCTATTTCAAAGTGTTGTAAAGTCTTGTAATAAACTTTCACACTTTCCTAGGATTTTCATCAATATTTGCACCTTTCTTATGCTTTAAATGGCCCCTTTATGCACTTATAGGCCTTAATTAAGTGTCTTGTTGAAGAAGAACCCGATAAACAACATTTAATACATCTTAATATCCGACATCCACTCAAAATTGCTCAAGTGGACCAAGTCACCCATAGGGGCGACTTAGTCCTATTTGGCACAAAAATCAAAATTAATTCAAATTTCTTTCAGGTTTTTATTCTTTAAGACCTTATGTCGGCCTGTGATGAGGTATCATCGGGTTACTAAGGCACAAAAGTGTATAAATAAGCATTTTTCTCCTCATTTTTACATTCTCCCATCTCCTTCTAATCTCTTAACTCATCTTAAGTCATAATTCACTCATCATGTTCTCAAGTCAAGCAAGCTAGGGTTTTGTGATTCGAAATCATCAAAATAGCTTCCAAAGACATTCAAGAGCAGATTCTTCATGTTTTGTTGCAGACATTCAAGATCAATCTTCATGGAAAGGTATTAACTCCATTGTTTCATGCTTCATTACATTCTTTCATCATTTTGGTTTAATTACCTAAAAGGGGTTTGACCAAGGTAAACCCCCATGCCCTAACATTCAACATTTCTTCTTCTCTTCTTGTGTTTTTATAGATTTAGGACTCTTAGAAGCTTGGAAATCATTGAAGATCAAGTTGCAAGGTTGCTCAAGTCTTCTCTTCATTCAACAAGTCAAAATATCAACAAAAATTCACTTTCAGGCCCAAAAATTAGAGTTGCAAAAGCATATATCTGTAGGAAACCAGAGTGCAAACCTAGGGCTTATGTTTCCTCTTCCGAATTTTTAGAAATTTAGAAGTGGACTAAGTCACCCCAACTGGCCTAAGTGTCCCATTGAACCTATTTTTCAAAAAAAATTATAGATTTGGACACCCATTTGGCTAAAACAGGCTCTAGTACAGTTTTCTAGAATTTTTCCACATCTAGGACTAAGTCACCCCAACTAGCCTAAGTGTCCCACCAAGCTTAAAAATTAGAATTTTCAGAATTTCAGAGTTGCTTCATGTTTGCAACACACTTTTAGGTGCATACCTTTTATCATAAAGCTTTCTATTTGGTTCTATTTGTATTTCTAGGTCATTTAGTTCATGTTTGCATATCACAATGTGTTTTCTAGCACTTTGCATTTCTTAGGTTTTTACATCAATAATCATCTTTCTTTTTCAGTTTATTGCACTTAGGACATTACATTTAGACACATTTCATCCCTCGTTACATTAATCTCTAAGTGTGGACATTAGCATTTTGGCCCATCTCTTTCCTTTTAGGTGAAAAACCCTAGAAGAGTTAGAGACCATTAAGGTGCTAAAATCATTGTTTACAGCGACCAAATTTAGTCATTGATTTAGTCATTGATTTAGTCGTTAATTTAGTCATTGATTGTTGATAACTGGTCATTTATTTAGTCATGGTAGTGATTTATTTAGTCATATATTTAGGCATTAATTTAGTCATACATTTTGGTATTAATTTAGTCATTGATTGTTGTTAACTGGTCATTTATTTAGTCATTGCAATCATTTATTTAGTCATCATAGTCATTTATTTAATCATTTTTTAGTCATTTATTTAGTCATTGTAGTCATTTGAGTTATTGCAATCATTTATTTAGTCATTGTAATCATTTATTTAGTCATTGTTTAGTAATTTATTTAGTCATCGTAGTCATTTATAAACTGAAATAATCATAAAAATTCAACAAATATGCTCAAAGGATTGAAAATAATTCACTGCATGTATAGTCAAAATGTATATAAAATATGTTATAAAGAACTCTATACATAGAGTTTTGAAGACAAAATCTTTTGCAGTATGCCAACTGCTAATTTATTATGCTTTTAAAATTGTTACAAAGAACTCTATATATAGAGTTTTGAAGACAAAATCTTTTGCAGTATGCAAACTACTGATATATTATACTTTTAAAATTGAAAAAAACTAAGAAAGATCCTTCCACCTATAACTGTACATAAAATTTCTTATTCTTTTTATCAAGCCTTGGAAGTTTTAAACCCATTGGTTTTCAAAAAGGGGCTCTTCCAAAATAAGCTTAAAGAAGGAAATCTAAATTATATACAATATGAACCAAAGTGTTATCTGATCGATAACCTCCATGAAGCATATTCTATGTACTAAATTTCATGTTATCTTGATTATAAACCCATAAGTTTCTATAGTGTCTCCTATTTTAGATCTACATAAAAGGAGAGAGGAATGAAAATAGTTAGTAATAGATAAATGAACAATAAGATATTGGAATCAAAACCAGTAAATATATATATTAAATAAGGCACTTGTAATAAAAAAAAAGACCTAAAATGAGCTAACTTTCTGATAAGCTACATAGTCAATATGTTTTGAAAATAAATCTAATCCTCACACCTGATAAGCGAATTAAAATAAAATAAGAAATGAGTCTGCAAGAAAATACTAGGGTTTTATATGAAGACTGTGCGTCTTTGAAGATTTTGATTCCTAAATAAATCTATTAAAACATGTATCCAAAAATCCAAAATTCCCTTCGCTGAAAAAATTCAAAAATCTAAAAATCTAAAATCCATCATCATATCTATTTAAAGAACCAATCTCAAAACCCAACATGGTGTTTCAATTTGTTGGTCCTAATTCTTGTTGGTCCCATGACATTTATGTTTCCTTCATCATTCCATTCTTTCATCTACCCCTCTTAACTACCCCAATCTCTCATCCCACATACCTCTATCACTACATCCCTTTCATTCAAACATATGTGTAACCATCCACTCCATTTTCCTTGACAACACCCTAGAATAATCCAACCTAGCAATCTTCAAAACTTGAAATATCATCCATTGAGTGTAACACTAGCAACATGATCCACTTGAAACAACTATAAAAAAGGGGCTAGTATCATTGATGCAAACACTTGAATTAAAACGTCAAAAAATATAAAATACAAACACAAAAAAATGGCAAAGAGAAAAAGCATCCAATGGAAAAACCATTCCTATGATGCCTTAGACAAATAGCATGATGAAAACCCATTTACAATTTCCATGTGTAAATATGTTGCTTGTGTGTACCCTACACTTTGGGGAAAACTTCTTTAATCCATTCATCCTCTCTATCATTCACAACCACTAGCCAACCATTTATATCATACTATCACATAATTCCATCCATCGTATCCATATCCTAATGCCACATACCTATCTTGATTCTCATTTTTAACCTTGATAAGGAAGTGGACGAGATCTTGAAACATGCTTTAGCAATCCATTAATATGTCCAAATAGAAGCATGCATAAGCAGCACACAACCAAATGAGGCATATCATTCATGTGATATAGTACTTGGAAACTACATCTTGTATCCCCTCCACATTTCCATCTTACATCTTATCCCTCATTGATCTCCACAATTATATCATTGCATCCCTCCAAACACCTTCACCCTTGGTTCTAGAATGGGTTTTCTCTTTGGAAATATGAAAATCAACTAATTCTAAGTATACCATACAATACATTTGAGTTGGACATAAGATCCAAAATCATAAATGCAAGATGCTCAAACCTTCATTATTGTGATCCCCTACCTAGTATCCAAATCAAATCCATGTGGCTAATAGTATCCAAATCTAGTCCACACAACACTCTACTAACCAAAGGTACTTATTGTCCTTGAACACACCAACAACATTGTAAAACACTCTTTCCAAATCTAGCCAAGTAGCTCAACACATATCCAAAAGCATCCATAAGTTTTATCCTTAATTTCATTGAAATGTAAACCTTGTTTAAATTGATAAATCATTGTTATCATGATATATAGTTCCTAATATTGGTGTTGTTCTCAAGATATATCATTCCCACATCAACAATGCTATCATCACCATTAAATTACTTAATCATTAGATTTCAACTTGATCAAGGGAAAATATTATATATCTTTTCTTTTTATCATTTGCACATGCTTGTTTTCTTGTTGGTGTGTGTTTCTTTTATCTCTTACATTTGTGAGTCGATCCTTAGGGCATGTCATGCCTAATGTCATCATGATCTTCCATATCATGGTGCATTAGGTCATATGCCTACTTGGATACCAAAACCTCATGCTCTTGGAATATTTCCACCTTGGTCCTTATACCCTAGTGAATTTATATCATGAGTTAAAATAAACATCAATTGCTCACAATAAACTCAACATATACTTGTATCTAATTTTTATCACATCAAATCTTCATAAATTCCACCATCTTCATTGCTCATTCTATTATCCTAATTATTCTCATCCTCATCCTATTATTTACTATGTCATCTCTTCCTTTCCTCACATACTAATCTTCATGCATCTAATCATCTCCCTTTTTTTCCCATCTCTTGAAACCCCACCCATATTTCATCCCTTTAGATCCAATTCTACTGTTGAGATACCTTGCAAGTCCTATCAACCCATTTTCTCTCTTGGGAGGTATCCCTAACCAATTCTCTAACTTCATTTCCTCTAAATGAAAAGGACATCCTACTACTAGTCCTACCCACCAAACGTCTATACTTATCTTATTTGAAATGGCATTGATTTTGTTAATCACAATGCCATCTCTAAGAGGGACAAAATATAGACATATAAGATCATCCTAACATTGTCTCATACTAATGTTTCATCACCAACTAATTAAATAATAAGTATTTAAAATTAGTCTAACCCAATGTCACATCTAATTAAATAATTACCTCAATTTCCAATTCACATGGATAATTAAATCAAATAAAATTTTATTATTTATTTTACCTCTATTCCCTCCACCATCCTAAAATAAATGCATTTCCCTCCCAATTTTTTAGTTTGACTTTTATTAAGTATCAAATTACTTTTTTTAGGAAATACAATCTTAGTAATTCATCCTAAATAAATTAAATCTAAACCATTCATTTTCTCCTTGATCCTAAGAAGATGCTCTCATTAAATCTCTGCTACAAATCTCATCCTCAAATCCTCACCATCCATCCTCCCTACCAAAAGGTTAAATTGACATATCATTCTATATAAATCAACCAATCGCCCTCAATAGATACATGATGAGGAAATTTTGAACAATCACATATACTTGAACACATCCATCTCATCAATATAATTCATTGATAACTTTTTTTAATTACGACTAATACATTATTACTTGAAACTTTATTTTCTACACTATTTAAGATTTGCAATACTTTAAAATAATAAACACTTATTATTTATTATGAAATTCTAAATTATAATTTATAAGAACTATGTATAAAGAAAGGTCAACTTCCATTAAATATAAACTTCAATTTTTAAAATATCTATAATTATATAATTAAATTATTAAAAATTAAAAATTAACTTTTCTTATGCTTAATATAAAATATTGAAAATGTTTCTAACCTCCATTTTAGACCCAATTGTGATATGTAACTTCTTGAATACGTTAACATATTTTTAGTAAAAAATAATAATGTCAACATAATTAAAATTTGTATTTATATCAACCCAAAATTTATGGAGAAATTATAGGCAAAATTGACATGCAATCTTGAAAAACTAAGATATGACAACCTTTTATAGGGTCATCAATGATGTGTATATGTGGTGGTGGGCCACGTAGATTGTGGTCATGGTTTGATAGGTAGATTGTGGTTCACCATTATATTGCTTTTTTTGGAGCTTTTTTCTTGTCCACTTGTAAATGTTGAATCTTGGTAGGGAGAGGAACTTTTAGGTTTTATTATTAATGTGATATGACCTTTTTGTTTTTTTATCCTTGTTTGAAGGCAGAATATTCGGTTGAGATTCGCATAAGCTGGACACTTTTTAATTGAATATGAACATGTTTGAATTTCTAGAGGGTGAGGAATTTGTAAGGGCACAAAAAGATATTCAAATTAGGAAGTATTCAAAAAGTTGTCTTAGTCAAGACATGAGATTTCCAAGTTTATAATAATGAAAATTCTTTTAATTCTTTTTTTGGATTTAAGTGCATAATTTTTGTTTGTATCAACGTTTCGGATCACACTGTGTGATCCATTGTCAAGATGAAGATGAGAGTTGTAGGAGATTTCAAGTTGTCTTAGGTTGTTAAAGCTCACGGTTGTATTTTTTTAGTCTTAATTGGTTAACTTTTGATTTTAAAGGAATTGCAATTCAAATAAAATTGAGATGTAGAAAATAAAATGGAGCATTTATTTTAGTTTTGGTTTGTTGTTGTTTTGAGTTTTTGATTGATTGAGATGTTACAACTAAAAATTATAAAATGGATTTTAGTATTGGAACAATGATCGGGCTTTAGACATATAAATTTTGGACATATAGATTTCTAGAATTAGATTGCATTCATAATCTATTCCTTGGCAATTTTATCACCACGTGGTATTTTCACTACAAAATTTGACTTCCTCTATTTGTTTGTTTGTGTCTATACCTACATTTGAGAATCAGGTGTTGTTAAAAAACACCTTTGGGGACCTCCACTAAACATATTGAATATTGTTGACTTCTTTGATCTCAATCAAGCCATGTGGTCAATGTACAAATTTTAAAAAAATATAGATCAAATAACAGAAATGCTAATACAAAATAATATTGATCTAAGACTAGGACTTCAATTCATGTGAGTGTGATTAAATTTTATTATGAATGTTTTATCATAAAAACCAATAATTAAAATAACATAAGATGATGTCTCAACTAAAAGTTAAAGAAATATAGCTTGAAACCTTTGGAATACTTTTGACATGCAAGCCAATAGATAACAATCATATTCTTGGAAAGTTAGCTTAAGAAAGAGGGATTTGAATATCAATCTAGGAGGACGAGGTTACAAGTGCGACCTCATCTAGAGAAGCATAAACTCTATGAAACAAACTAATCATATTATAGTGATGGATTAAGCATAATTAGGAATAATAGTCTAGGGTTAAGATTAGCTAGTGCACCAAAAAAATCAAATCAAATGTCCAGATAATGCATTTACTTAATATATGCAAAGTGGTGTATAGTAAGATAAAAGTGCATGATATACATTTTTATCTCTTTTCAAATAATCTATATATATATATACAATTTGCTCACTAAACAAATATTTTTGAAAACTTCCATCATAAACATACATAATTATGTATGAGAAAAAATCCTAGCTTCCATTAGAAATATAAACTATTCAAAGTAAATTTTTTTTTTTTTTAAATCACATATTAGTTTACATAAAGAGAGTACTTGGACATCAATCCGAGCATCCATCATAATGTCCTTGCTTCCATTAAAAATAACTTTAATTTAAAGTTATTTATAATTAAGCTATTACAATTCCTTATATCCACCTCCCTTTTAGACCTAACTACGATATGTAACCTCTTGAATATTTTAAGATATCTTTAATAATTTCTTTTTAATGTCAACATAATTAAAAAAACATATGGCACATCAACAACCACATTTTGTGCGGAAAGAAATAGGAAAAGTTGACACGTTGCAACTTTTTTCATTGCATGTAACTTGTAAGATTGAGGTCGTCCATGTGGTGGCCTTAGAGTTTGACACGTGGTTGAGCATGTCCATAAATAGACATTTGATTATTCATGGGGAGAGAAACTCCACGCCGGCTTGGTCATGTGAGATATGTTTTTATTCCAATGTGTTCGAAGGCACATTTTAGTTGAATATAAAGAGGTTTAAATTTATAGAGGGAGAGGAAATAGTATGTTAAACTCTAGGGATTTCAAGTGATAAAGGAATTAAAATTAGCATCTGAATTTAGAGGGTTTAATGGGCATATTAATTTTTTTATTATAGTAAAATTTAGTTAGAGATAATTATTTATAAATAATAAAATTTTAATTATTTAAAAAATAATCTAAAATATATAGTTTATCAATGTATTCGTAATAAGATAGAAACCAGTGAAATAAATTTTGTTACAAAGTAAAAAATAATAATTAGAATTGAAAATCATATATTATAGTTAAAATCTTATTATGTTTGAAATTTACAAGAATCAAATTGTATCATGTTTAAAATTTTGAATTTGGTATTATAGTTGATCTTAACATGAATGTATCTTAGAGGGTGTGTTGGAATTGAAATGCAATTCTTTATAGAATTCAAAAGTTTTCATCACGAAGGGGCAAGTGGCTCAATGGTGGAAAATCTAATTAGCCACAAGTAGGTTCTAAGTTTGAATATTAGCCTATCTAATATTTGCATTAATGTAACTATAATTCATTGTAAAAATAAATACAATCCTTATTGCAAAGTAGAAAAAATAATAATTAAAATTAAAATATATGTAAAGATATTTAAATGGCTCAAAAACACTCTTGTACATACACTCCAAGCTCTTGTGAATAAAATTGTTTACGTAAATAATTTAAGCTTCGTTGGTGAACACTAGTTCATTTAAAACTTATGAAGAAAATGGACTTCATTAATTATTGCTTTTTGGTAGGAATGAAGTGTAAATTGCTATTTGATTATTTGACATTTGAAAAGTGATGTTTATGTAGAGTGTAGAGGGATGGAACCCCTTGTGCACAAAATCTCTCTATATAGTCTACTATGTTTGTGTCACAATTGTCATAGCAACATGAAATGGTTAAATAAAAGAAATCCCACAAAATATAGTATTTTAATACTAAGGTCATAAATTGATAACAAAAATTAAAATAATATCATTCAACCCTCTCACTATGGTTGTGGGGTTAGAGTTCCCTATCTCTAAAGCTATGGTTCCCTTCATTCAACCCTCTTTTTGAACCCCTTAATATTGTGCCTACCTGGGTTATATTACCTAACCTCCCTCTCTAGTTTTAGGGTGTCCCATGCCTTGAAGATATTGGCAACATAATTGATCATTTTCTTAGGATTGATACTACATTTTCAAATTTTGGAGACACCACCTTTGCCCATATTTTGGTTGAAATTGATATTTCCAAGGCACTCCCTGGGGAAATTATTCTTATGGTGGAGGATAGGCCTTAGACTCAACTAATTTATTTTGTGGGTCCTCCCTTCCATTGCAAAATATGCTTTCTACTAACCACCTTGCTTTTGATTTCCCACACTCTTGTCATAAGTTGGTTGGTTTAGCTACTTGGTTGTGGAATGCCTCTCCTAAAAGGAAACGGAGGAATTTTACACAAAAATAATATTCTTTACTCCAAACACTATTCATTCAATCACATTACATATTTATAGGATTTTCATATCCTATTTTATAGGAAACTCCATAAACGACCTCCCTAAGTATATTGCGTTGTATTAACAACTCAATACAAAAAAACATTTTTACCACTATTATATTAACATATTTAACAAACTATAACAAAACCAATGAATTATTATATATGTATCTTATGATGCACTATTCATAACATGTCATAATAATTTGACTATCAATGACTTTTTTTATAATGAGGATTATGATTCTCTTGAGTCTTCCTCAAATATTGATGCTCTTGTTTAGGGTGTGGATCCTTTGGTGGCTAGTATCACTTCTTTACCTCCTTCAACTCTTAATGAATGCCTCTTTGTGACCTTTTTTGGCTATTTTCCTTCTAAGCATGTTACTTTCAAGGAATGTGTTTGTTGTTCCATTATTCTTTGCTTACCTTGTTTTCAATGGGTGATCCCACAATAATGGGTTATATTTTTTGGCCAAACTTGACATTGAAATCAACATTTTTCACCAGATCTTCACTTTCTTACACCTATAATAGCTAAACCATTAAGAATTTGAAGATGAATCAAACTATTGATTTGTGAGGTTTTGTGTGTAGATTCTAATTATATTTTAAACATAAAAATTGTGAAACCTTTTATGTAAATTTTAATAACTTTTTTTTTTCTACTAAACAACATTTTTTAAAAGTGATGTTTACTTCAGACCACATAAATTTTTTTATAGAAAGGATACAATTCTAATATTTAAAATACAGATTTGTCACATCAATATCTGGTGCATGGATATTTTTTTCATATTTTTTTGTTACATTATTTTTTTAATTAATTTTTCAAGTTAGAGTAATTATAATTTGGACAGAGGTGTACTTCAGACTGTATAACTTTTTTTGTATGCATTTGAATTAACTTATTCTTTTTTTTTTGGAATAAGGACATCTATACCTAGTGCACATGTATCTTTTAGAATATTTTTTTCTCTATTTTCCTATTTTTTTGTATGTGTAAAACAAAGAACTTGATGTTCATTGAAAAACCTACATTCACAAGAAATAAAAAATAAATATAATAGTCAAATTAAATATATTTAAAATTATACTTTTTGGGAAGCTTATAATAAGGGCTACATACATACAAAACACAAATTTCAAATGAATTCATTTGATCAACCAAAAGGTAAATCAAGAGTTTTTTTTATTAGCATTTTGATAGGTGTAGAGGAGACTCCATTATAGGCATGGTTTAAAACTAATAGGGTTCTATCTAAGGGGGTTTGATCAAAACCTCTTTAATTAAAATCATTTAAATTGAACCTTTAAAGGCTTAAATCATTATATTTTCCAAAAATATGTGATTTCAGGCAAAAGTCAAGATGTCCCAGAAAGTGTAACCCATTTTGTGGCAACCCCAATGCAAATCATGTCATATTCAATTAGATTATCTTCTTCTCCACATGTGGGGGTGCAATCCAATGCGATGAAAGAGGATTCTCCTCTCCTTTTTCCTCGATCTAAAGATTTGGATAAAGGTGTGTCCTAGACTATCATCCAAAAAAGGAGTCAAGGTCTTCCTAAACATGGTTTAGTTTCTAATACACATGTTTTTTGTGTACATACTACTAGGCGGAGGTTTGGTGTGGTTTAGGAGGCCAATACTTTAGTTGTGTTTGGGTTTGGATTTTTATTGGGAAAATATTGTTTAGAGGTAGTTTGGTTGTATTTGTTTTATCATCTAAATTGTTTGTCAACTATTATCTATTATAAAGGGCTTTGGGGCCTTTTTAAAACCTCTTTTACCCATATAAAAAAACACCCATTTTACTAGTTGCAATCTATAATGTTAACTTGAAATTTAATGTGTGATGTGAAAGACACATTTAAAGAAAAATTATAAAGAATAGTTGTAAGGACCAAAGGTGCATACTTAGCAAATTTTCCCCTCTCTTTATACTCGCTTTAGTTCCCTCATTGGATAATCATCACTATGACTATTTTTGACCCCTAGTGAGGATTATCCCTAAACCTACACTTCATATCCAAGCATAACCCTTGTCACACTTAAATACCTCCTACTCTTTCTTAACTTTCTTTGCAATAAAAGGATTATATTATCATTGGCACCTTCAAATTTTATGATATTATAGTCTATAAGGTCTTGCAACCTTTTTTTTTAAGGCCTGTGCATGATTGATCGTAGTGAGCTTTAACCTAGTGAAAGTTGCAAAATGTTATTCATTACATCCTACAAATTGGTTTGTTAAGATTCAATGGACAAATAAGAGGGAGAGTGATAGAATTATCACTCAATAGGATTTGATCAATATTGTCTGAGGATTCTCATGATTTGGTTATCAATTATTGGCAATATTTAAAATTACCTTACTGAGGTTATTAGATCTCTATGGGACAAGTTCTATTAGGTCAATCCCTATGAGAGATAATCTCTTTGTTTGTGTTAAAGATCAACAAGCAACAAGTAAGTGTGAAGTGTCTTAGATTGATGATTATGAAGTAAATGTTATTCCTTTTGATGCATTGATTAAGAGTTCATCTAATAAATACTAGTTAAATTCTCTAGGAATTTAAATAATTCTAAGATATCATTTATATGAATTAACATCTATATGAATGCTTTTAAATACCCCTACATATCAATAAGCACATGAAACATTTACCAAGTCAACTCATGGCCAAAAAGGAATGAGGGGGTATCAAAATTTGAAATTAAACTTTTAAACTTTAGATATCGAATCTATGTGTGAAATATCAATCCCACACCCATGGGATAAAGTAATAAGATCAAGGTGGGAAATAAATATCTAGAACATGGAGCATAGTAATAGACATAATAAATGTTAGATATGTGGAAACATGTGTGGATATAGATAAGATGGAGTGGAGTGTGACAGAATATGTAATTGGAGATGAGTGACAACATGAGAGAATGAACCCAATTTTACACAAGAATGCAATGTTCATTGATATATATTTATATTAATACAATCTCCAAATAAAATTACAACTAAATAAAGATTTATTTAGATATATAAATTTTACCATTATAATTATTAATACTATTATAACATTTTCCGAAAGTTAATCTATCTTTATTTACAATAGAATAAGCATTAAGTTTTAAAAAAATCACATGTCTAAACATATTATATATTTAAAAATTATAAATAAACTATATTAATCTTATTCTAAGTTAAATTATTTTATTTACTTAAGAATAAATTTGTATATTAAAAAGTTATTCTACTCTACTTTTAAAAACAATTATAAACATGATTTTTTAAATATATCTTAATTGTATTTAACTTTTTATATACATGATCACATAATTATTATCATGATGACATTAGAAACAACACTTTCATAATATTGTAATACTTTAAAACTTAATATTTAAAATTAAAAAGACTTACTAAAATAATAATGTAATATTTTTATTTTATTACACCGAGAGGCGTAACCCTACAATGGTAGCACGGTGCTTATAGGAGGTTAGCACAATCCGTGAAAGAAAAACAAAAAGCAACAGACATTTAACAATATTTATTTATTTAAAAAAATAAAAAAACAACACAATAGTTATTTAAAAAATTCCACTACCATAGTCTTATCCTTATCAAAAACAAAAGAAAACAAAAAAACAAAAAGAGTTAATAATATATATTTATTTTTAAAAAATCAGAAAACACCATCCCTTTCTTATCCTTATCCCAAACATTATCAAAATTGTTAAGTTTCTACTTTAAGCAAAATGATATATCTCAGTGTATACTATATAGATTAATATTTAAGATATACCTATATACTAGTTATAAACTCAATTTTCATCAAATTCAAACCTATTCCATAATTTCAAAATGTTAGTAAAGAACCCATTTTTTAAAAAAGAAGTTTGAAAAATAAGCTAAGCATTAAACTTTAATGGTACACCAAGTATGCATGTTCAAACACACCATGTAAAGAAAGAAATACCATAATAACTTCTTGTTCAAGATACTTTTTAGATTTAAATAAATTTCTTAAGAACATTAGAGAAAGGGGGCAAACTCCAAAGGACCACATTGACTTTTTTTTTGTTTTTTAATAGATTTAGAAATAGACTACATGTTTACCACAATAATACATCTAAAGACATTGCTACGAATCTTCCCAATGTGGGGATTAGTTTGACCAGAATGATTGATGGAATGTCCATTCATAAAGAGGACTACAAATGCTAGAAATTTCATACATGTGCTCAATAAGAGTTGGTCAATATTGGCATGCAAAATTTGGGCCAAAAATAATTGTGAAGGGGACGTGGTGATTGAGCAATCCAAAAGGGAGACAACCTCTTAGTGATTATTTTCATAATAAAAATATTTAGTGGATGACAATTATTCTTTCACTGTTAAGGAATAATCATTAGACAAATAAATTCCAACTACACTAGCACTTGTACCGAAGCAAGGGTTATGCCGATAGAGAAGTATATGTAAACAAACATACAAGTAGTTTTCATTGTAGTGTTCATATAAATTTGTAATAGAAGTTTGAAATACATACAAAAGATATTTTTTTACAAATGTTTGGAACGAATAGAATTTGCTTTTGAATTACAATTTTTGATATAGCCATTTGAAGGAATGATTCATAGTAGTTTCATTTATGATGCTTTTATAGTTGATGTTTCCACATGCTTGTATGGAAAGAGCCTCCATCAAGAAGTTCTTGTTGTCCAATTATTTGTTCCTAAACATGGAAAGAAAAAGTTAGAATGCTTACATCATAATTGCATCGATTTTTTAATTTGGAAAGTAAAAAAAAAAGGAAAAAAATGAAATCAGTTGCTAGAAGAAGGAACTATAGTAGAGAGAATATTCTTTTGGGTGGCATCTTAGGTGCACTTAATCCAAAAATGAAAAGAACTACAATTATTAAGCAACCACCTGTAGACCATGAAGATGTGAGTAAATTAGTTTGTGATTTCTATGTAAAGCATATACTATGAAGAGCATATTAATAAGAATGAAGTAAAATTTGATGCAGAGAAGTTTGAAAGCAAAAATGTGTACCTGTACTGCTCATAATGAAATCTGATGTAGTCAGAGCTATTCCTTTTTCTTGATAATTTTGTATGGATTGTTTTTCATTCGTGAATATCGATCGAAAGAGTTATCTGAATACGCAATCAAATCCAACTTTTGATTCCCTTTATCCATTCATTTCCCCCCCACACAATGGCTATAATTATGAGGCCTGAATGAGCTGAACCAATCCCAGAAGCTATCTCATCCATCAATGAAGATTCTAAGATTTCCCACACCATTCCAAAACTTCCAAAAGCATGAAACTAGTAAGCCATTGTCCAAAACATCTTTGTACACTGATTCAATGATGAACTCCACCATTGAACTCCTTGGAAAAATGTTGCAAGCTAGAATGACATGTTCATATGTGAACTACATCCAAATTTTTCAAATTATTTTCCCTACCCAACTGAACCAGCAGCTGACCATATTTGAAGCCCAACTTATCTAATATTAGCTGAATTTTTCTTTCAATCACTTGCATTAATCACAAATGACTTTGGTTGGTAAAACAAATTAAATTTGATATAGAAATATCTACTCAAAATGTAGATAGGGACGAATTGTTTTATCAGACGGTTGTACAGACAAGTAAAATGTTGGTGCAGTTGGATTAGTATACCATATTATTACGGGGAGGAGAAGAGGATAGGTGCATACATAAATATACTTATTAATCTAATGTTAATCCACAACTTACATATTAATCAAAAATGACTTTGGTTGATGAAGCAAATTAAATTTGGGTAGAGAAATTTCTGCTTGAAAAGTAGTTATGGAATGTTTTATCACACAGTAATACCATCCACTGACGATGGACAGGTAAAATGCAAATGCAGTTTGATTGGGATACAATGTTCTTAATGGGGAAAAGAAAAGGGTAGATGCACTTATATATATTATCATTAATAAAATGCAAATGCAGTTTGATTGGGATACAATGTTCTTAGTGGGGAAAAAAGAGGGTAGATGCACTTATATATTATCATTAATAAAAAAATTAATACATGATTTATTTCCCCAGATTTTTTATGGATACTATATTACTCCACAACCACTGATGGATCTGCACCCTTAGAAAATTCAAAACATGAATGAACACACACCTTCTACAAATAGAAGAAGAGTATCTTGCATCTTCATTTTTTTCTCTCGGAAACATCTTGTATCATCGTAACAAGTATGGCCAAAGTCTACCTCTCGGAAAAATCCTTAAAAGATGGTTGTTTTAAAAGGTAGTCATTCATTGGCTTGCGGTTTTTTAATTTCATACAACATGAAATGTATTTCACTAAGTTGTGGTTTTGTCATCTCATATGATATGATAGGCATGTTGTTTTAGAGTCACACGAAAGATTTCAAGAAAATGCAAATCTAATATCAATATACTCCATGTAGGAAGTCCCAAGAAAACTATCGAGTCTCCTCATTTTTAGATAAAAGTACATTCACTGAGTATTCTCATTTTTAGATAGAGTACATTCACATCCTAAGAATCCATCAGTTGGCTTACAACATTTTGGTTGCATTAACAGGTTGTCAAAAAGGAAATTGACATGGAAAGTTGCATTAATGGATCATATTTTCAAAACCTATAAATTCAGTGATTGAAATGTGTTGTACATGCAAGAAACAACTTGACAACATTGGTGATAGTTGTGAAGATGTTAATATTACAATGCACTGGTATTTATGCCCCAACACTCAAAAGTTGAAAACCAAATTGTCAATAAGTTGCAGCAGGAGGCAACTATCAATGAGAAGAAATATAAATATTGACAAAGCATATCAATATAATATGTTTAATGGTATGATATAGCACATATAAGATTTGAAATTTGCGCCAACAGTATATCTCAAGTTACATCCAAAATATAAAAAGACACAAAAATAACATGTATGTGATTGTGTGTTCTGCAAATTCCTACAAGTGAAAATAATAGTGACCAATTATTACAACATCCTATAATCTCTTAACAGGGAAGAAGAAACTCACCTAACATCTTGAATTAGTTAGCTTAACAAATGCAGTCCAGGTTAACAGGTATCATATTTATGCAAAGATATCTTCATTTGCATGCCATTGTAACAATTATAGCAGTTCTGAAGGAATCCCCATTTAGCATTGATCCATCTTTGAAGGTAAAAACTTATATGTCCTTCAACTGTGGTCAAGATTCCCTTCTAGAATTTTCCAACAATTCAATTGGTTCAAAAGATCCAAATATAATTATTTGAAAGCTGCAGGCCAGGTCAGGTAAGGTTTTCTTGCCTTCTTTTTTCTGTATTTCACATCTTAGAAAATTTGATATCTGAATCAAGTATGTTAAAACAGGGTTTGGAAATTGTTTTTTTGGGATCATTGAGGAAAAAAATTGCATTTGCTTGTTGATTTCATGTAACTATTTTTAGTCAGACATGCAAAGGATTTCATTTTGATACCAGACAACTTGGTATTGGGACGTCTCCAAAGCAACTGAAGATCCTGTTATTTGGGGTTCACATCAGATTGATAAATCTGTATCTATGAACATTTTTTTTAGAATAATCTTACCATTTGATTGACTATGATGGCACAACCAAAGTGTGTAGCTAAAAAAGAAGTTGGATCTGCTATTGCTTACAAGGAAGCCCATTTCAGGGGAGTCAGAAAAAGGTTATGGGGAAGATTTGCTACAGAAATCAAGAGATCCATGGAATAAAACTCGTGTATGGCTTGGAACATTTGATACACCAAAGGAAGTAGCGAGAGAATACGATACTGCAGCCAGAGCTCTCAGAGGTGTCAAGGCAAAGTGTAATTTTGCCTTCGTTCCTTGTGATGATAGGAGTACAAAACAAAGGATTTTACAAATAGTATTGATCTGAATATGAACATTGCCCAAAAGGCATTTAAGAAAAGGTATTTAGAAGGGAAAATCCCCGATGTATTAAGGAAACAAAATTCATTCAAGAGAAACTCGAATCAACATCTTCATTTAACATATAACAACACAATTGTTTTAGAATTCAAAAAGACATAAATCTGATGTATAGGTTTCCTAAAAAGATAATTGAAACCAGGGCAAGTGACTTACCTCAAGATTCTGCACAAATTGTGTCTATATGTCAACGATGTTGAGGAGAAAAATGTGCAGAGTTTGTAGGAACAAAATTAAGAAGCCAAAGACGAATGGATTCCAATCTGCGTACAAATAATAAGACAATTGCTTAAGGAAAAATGAAAGAAATATTCAACAAAGAGCATAGGTAGAGCTTTGGGCGCCTGTGAGGCGCTAATGGATTCTGCCCCTCCACCGTCTAATAATTACTCTTTACAATGTGCTACTAATCTTTTCCCTTCCATTCGTTGGAAAAGGGTGTGTTGGGAAGCCCATATTTTGAAAAAAAATCTCATGCCAGAGAACTCAAGTGCTACAGCCTCCGCATTCTCCCCGGTGGCCACAATCAACCACTGGCAAATACAGTCGACATGAAAACTGTGGTTGCAGCTGGGCAACAATGTGCCCTTCTCGCTCTACTGGAATTCGCACAGGCAAACAACACAGCGTAATCCGTCTTTGAAATTTTTGGGAGTGTAGACAAAAATCAGGATTCAATAATAAATGAAATGTAGGTGCAAAATATCTCCGCGGTTTAAAAGATAGAGACAAGATTTTTGCAGCGAACAAATCCCGGTAATTGTGAGTGGTAAGTTGTTTCTTAGGAGGGAGTTTTCATGCGTGAGACTTGTTTCAGGTGAAAGCTCACACTATATATAGCCTATCGGCTAATAAATATTTAAGTCTTAAGATAAACAAATTTTAAATAATTATATTTGAGATTGAAAATGTAAATGTTAAGAAAAAAAAAATAGTTATTTTGTATGTGATTTTGGTTTTGTTTTTAAGTTAATTTGTTGGTATATTATAATATATCTATATTTTGTGATGAAATGAGTGGATGGTAAAATAAATTAATATAATTTTTTGGTATTATAAGGTATTTCGTGTTATTTGATTTACTTTATTTATTATATTTTTTATGGGACCACATCTTTTATTATGTGATAACACAAGATTTGTTTGTCTACATTCTTAGACTTGTATGAGTTGTGAAATGCATTCAAAATATTATAGGACTTGCTCAAAAAAAAGTGTTGAAGAAATTAATTTGTCTTGATGATGAGTCAAGATCCTAATATGATGTACAAATTTGAATACACAACACACATACAATGATGATGCAATCATGTTATGTATGTAATAAAGAAATGCCTTGATGATGAATTTTGTTCGTAGATACTCTTTGAATCAAACAATATTGTAATTGAAATGTTAATTTTTTTATTAGCTAGTGAAGGTTTGGTCTTGGGTCCCGCATCCTAAGCAATTATCCATGAAGGACCATATGTCCACTACGAGACTTTACAATTCTAGTATGGGCCTAACAATTATGGAGACTTTGATCCTACTATGGAAATATTTCTACAACACATGCTACAACTCTGAGATGTCACTTTGAGGGATTTGAATTTGGATCTCCATCATGAAAACCCTATGGCCTTGTTATTTGAGCACAACCCCTTTGACAATCAAAGTGTTAATGATTGATCATGATACTTCATAACAATTAGCTAGGAGATGCCTATAAATACAACTCCTAAATCTCTCAGCTTAAGTTTTTTGGCATGATATCTAACATGATAATGATCACTTTCTATAAATTAAACTCAAGGAGAAAGAAATTGAGTTTCAAAAATTTGAGTTACAATCCAAAGATTAGGTCTTGCCATGTGGCATAGTCCTAGGTAAGACAATCTTGTGAAGAATGTTTAGTCTAGACCTTTAGGGGCTTCGGTATGGTTTGTTGATGGGTGTAGAGATAATTATTTGTTAGATATCTAAACTAATCAAGTTAAGCGACAAAAATATATTTATAATTTTTGTGCTAAGTGTTATAAAATGAAGTTGTAAATTGCAAGGTGTGCAATTTTACTCCTTATATTTTACCCCACTTTAGTGCACTTTTGAAACTACATTAGTCAAGAATGCCAAAGTAAGATACACAATAAATGAAATAATAATTGAAACCAAGATATATTAATGGATAATGCCTCATGATATTTTTTTTTTTAGATTGCAGGAATCGGGTAGCACGACCCCCTATAAACTGCAGTGCACTTGGTAAACTTTTTAACGTGACCGGCGGCGCTGGCGCAAAACACCCTCCAATACCACGGGGGTGGGGGAGACTAGACCTCTTGACCAACCTCCTGCAACAGGAAATATTTAGCCAACCGAGCTAGGGCCCCAACCCATAATGCCTCATGATATTAATGTACATGTAAAAATCAACATCTTTCATACTTGCATAAAAAGGTCATAATTTGTACCTATAAAACAATGGAAATGCACATAGACATTGATAACCATCATCAATATATATAAATATGTAAGCAATTTTGTATCAAGGTTAAAAAGGATGGTGTAAATGGAGACATGATGTCCAAGGCAATTATGGATTTGTGACTAAGCTGCCCCTTGCGATTTGTACGTATCACACCATGTAAAAGGTGGGTGTAAATGAATCAAGACATATTAGACAAGCATGGATTTGTGATCAAATTGCCCCCCATGATATAAATAAACATGAAGCCATGTAAAATTCAGACTAGGATGACAAAATGATGTAAAAAGTTACTAGTAAATAATTACTCTAGAACATTAATTTATGTGATCAGATTATGGTTTTATGTGTTGTTATTACCAATTCATTTAGCAAAACATTATGGAAGAACAAGAGATTTAAATACAATATATACATAACTCATGAGATGCAAGGTTTCACATGGGAAACTCTTTTGGTAAAAGCCCAACATATAAAGAGACAACAAAAATATCAATTCATAAATACCAAATCCATATACAATACTCATCTCCTTACTTTTCCTTCCTAAATCTACAAACATCCAATGTATACCCTAGAAAAATTCCTAGTCGATGAGGGCGTAAAAGGGGCCACCAACTCCTATATCAATTAAAAAAAGGAGTTTACACCAATTTTCCTCAAAGAGGCATACTCTACATTAGTATGCATCTACAAGAAGATGAACTTTAAGGCTAAGTGCCTTAATATCCACGAGAAACACATCCTTGATTTAGTTATCATCAAGACAAACAACAAAACTCATGGGTTGGGATACATACCACCTAGTGAGGAATACAATCAACCCAATGACACTTATATGCTTGCAAAAGACACCTCCCATGTAATCAAAAGAATCAAGAAGTGGTCCATCATTGAATCCTTCAATTACCTCATCATCCTAAAACTCTTCCATGAAACCTTTATTTGTACCATCAACCTCTTGCCCACCTATCTCAAACTCATTAGTTGAGACCAACAAGATCCTTTGTTTTTAGACATATTTCAAAATGATGAGGCTATTAGTGATTTCATCAAGATTTATGAAGCTATCCTTGTTAAAGATCATAACAAAGGGTTCAAAATCAACTTTAATGCCACAATGTATTTTAGAGAATAGGGCAAGTTCCTTAGCCCAAAAATATTAATAAATAAATAAACTAAAAGATCAAAGTCCCCTAGAGCAAACTTCATTGAGTCACTATAAACCATAGAAAGGGAAAGTAAAATGAGGATGCTAAAGGGGCCACCAACTCCTATATCTATCAAAACAAGGTGTTTGCACCAAATTTTCTCAAAGAGACATACTCTACATTAGTAACCATCTACAAAAAAATGTTGATAATTGATGCTAGATCATCCAATTCCACCATGAGATCCGCCATGTTGTGTATCATGCATAGTTTTAGTTTCAGATTACTAGTGGTAGATATACTTTTCATTTAAATTAATTTTAGAAAATCATTTGTAGGTGCTTGTTTGCATGTAGTTTGTTTGATATGCATTAGATTGAACAGTTTCTTATCTACTACATGTATAGAGTAATATATTATGAAATTCCTTCATTAGAGGATACGAACTCTATAAATATCTCTTTTTGTTGTTAAAACAAGACAAAATTAAAACATTGTTGTCTTCAATTCAAAGAAAAATAATAAGCATGATTTATTTTTTATGTTGAGCATCCAATTAGAGGTCTGTGTTTTTGGTAATTCTTTTTTTTTTAAAGATGGTGTAAGTGATTATATCCATTGTTATTATTTTTTCTTCTCTACTATTATTATTTTATCAATTGGTCACATAATAAAGATGTATAAAATGTACATTTGGTATCAAAGCATTTTTTTTTATAATCATGTCAAACTCTAACTCCTTGCCCCTTCCTGAATTCAATGGAAGTGATTATGATTATTGGTGCATAAAGATGATGACTTTGTTTATAGGGAAATATTGTGGGAAATTGTAGAAACAGGGTATGAAGAACCAACAAATTGGAACACTCTTACAACCAATGATATAGCAATTAAGAAGGAAGCTAAAAAGAGGAATGATCAAGCCTTATTTTGTATTCAAATAGCTCTAGATAAGAACTTATTTCCAAGAATTGTAGTTGCAAAGGCAGTTGTGGATTCTTGGAAGACTATGCAAAAAGGTTACCAAGGTAGTAATCATGTCAAAGTTGTCAAGTCACAAACAATAAAGAGAGAATTTGAAAAATTGAAGATGCAAGAAGTTGAGAAAGTAAGTGATTATTGTGAATGAGTAAATGGTGTGGTAAATAAAATGGCTACTCTTGGAGAAACTATGAACAACGAGGTTGTAATCAAAAAGGTTTTGAGGTCTCTAACACCGAGATAGAACCATGTTGCTATAATCATCGAAGAAAGTAAAAATTTGTCTACCCTTCAGTTTGATCACCTAGTTGGATCTCTCATGTCTCACGAAGAAAGATTAAGAGATTCATTTGGAGAAAGTGATGAGAAAGTTTTTTCCTCCAAACTACAAATTACAAAGAATGAAGATGCTTTGACACTGGCACCAAAAGAAACCAAAGCCAAGGTAGAGGTCAAAATCAAAATTATTCAAGAGGAAATAGAGAAATATGTGGTTCAAGAGTAAGAGGTAAAATATGATTTGCTAAGAAAAATATCCAATGTTATCATTGTAATAGGTATGGCCACATTGAAAGGGATTGTAGATTAAAAGAATGTAATAACAATAAAATTGTTCATTATTCTCAAGAAAGTGATGAGGCTTCTCCAAATGATTTATTTTTACCTTATGAAAAAGATGAAAATGGTACTAAAGATGTTTGGTATTTAGATCTAGGGTGTTCTAACCACATGTCAAGAAATGAGGAGCTTTTTCTGCAATGGATGAAAGTTTCAAATCCAAAATCAAGCTTGGTGATGACAAATCATTGGAGGTTGAAAAAGAGCTATGGAAGTCCATACAAAAGGTGTGAAAAGTGTTGACATTTATTATACTCCACAATTAAAGCATAATTTATTGAGTGTTGGACAATTGTGTGAGAAGAGTTACAAAGTGGTGTTTGAAAATCAACAATGTACAATTTATGACTGGAATCAAGGGAATAGGGTGGTTATAGTTGAGCTTATGTCAAAGAATAAGATGCTCCCATTGAAGTTTGGAGAACATAGCAGCAATCTTGCCAATATAGCATATGAGCACAAAAGTTCGTTGTGGCATCTCAGGTATGCACATTTGAATTTTCATAGTTTGAAACTTCTAGCATCAAAAGCATTAGTTTATGGTTTTCCTAAGGTTGAAGAACACAAGGAAGTTTGTGAAGGGTGTGCTAAAGGAAAATATGCAAGAGATAAATTTTCAAAAGGCAATGCATGGAGGGCCCATTATCCACTTCAGTTAGTTCACTCAAACATTTGTGGTCCTATGCAGACAGAGAGTTTGGGTGTAATGTCACTTTTCCTCCTAAAGTAGTTTAAATATTAGCAATGGATTTAATAGATTAAACATTAGAGTTAAGATAATTCACAAGATGTAATGTTACTAAAATAATATGACTAACTGATAAAATAATCAATGTAACTATGATATGCAATAACATGGATTCTAAAGTAAATAATCAACATCGTAAATTGGATCACATATCTATATAATTCATATATATTAACACCAAAATTATATATATAATGTTCTCAATATATTTTAGAATCAATGGTTTTAATACTTATCTGAATAATAGCACCTAGAAAAGCCACTCTCACCCTAGGAAGATGTTAGTGGTACTACATCTTGATATGGAGCAATCTGGGAGAAATAAGCAAACTTCGTCGCTCTACATGAGTGTTGATTCCACTGGAACAATGTTCATCATCGTGCAATACCCAAGCCCTGGTTAGGACAGTCCTGAGTGCACTTATGTACCCCTGGTTGGACACACACATACGGTGTGCCCCCTTTTCCATCTTGTCCATAGCTCATCAACCACCTTCTTCTTCCTTGAATGTTCTCCATTCTTGAGTGCCTTTCCAAGTCTCACATAAATGCTTATATAAGTCTTAGGGGATGGTTTCCAAACCATCACACCATTTCACAAAGGTTGCCTTTTAATAATTATTTAAAATAAATAATTATTCTTCCCTTTTTAAAGAGTTTTTTATATATATTCTTTATTAATCTCTCTTTTAACCAAATGGATCATAGTATCCTTTTATTTTTCTCCCTTTTAATTCTAAAGGGTTATTTCATAATTTTATCTTCTCTTGAGAAAAAAGTCACATAACATTGGGTAAGTCATCATATTTTATTACTTTTATTGATGATTACTCATGAAAGTGGGGTTTATTTTTTGAAGACTAAGGATGAAGCCTTTGATACATTCAAGAGGTTTAAAGCCCTTGTAGAAAATGAAAAAGGGTGCAAAATCAAATGCTTAAGGATTGATCATGGAGGAGAATTTTTTCAAGATCTTTTCAGAATTATTGTGATATGAATGGCATCTAATGACAACTCACCATCGATTACTTACCTCAAAAAAATGTAGTTGAAAGAAAAAACCTTACATTGGTGGAAATAGCAAGGAATATGTTACAAACCAAGGGATCAAGCAATTTTTTTGGGGGTGATGCAGTTGCTACAACAATGTACATTCTCAATCAAAGTCCCACTAATGCACTTGACATGATGACTCCTTATGAAGTCTGGTATGAGAAAAAGCATATTGTTAATCATTTCAAAGTTTTTGGTTATTTAGCCTATGTTCATGTAGCTAATCAAAAGAGAAAAGTGAGTCATGCATTTTTGTTGGATATAGTGAGCAAAGTAAGGCTTATAGGTTGTATAATCCTCTCACTAATAGCATTATTGTGTCAAGAGATGTGATTTTTTATGAAGGGGGAGTTTATGGTCATCAAAAAGGCCGTGTTGAAATGTCAAAATATATTTTGAATAGTGGTATTATTGATGATATTGATCATGAGCAGCCCATTGATATTTCAGTTCCAAGTGCTACAAATCCACCAAGTAGCCCCTCCTCTAGTTCTTCAATTCCAAGTGCAATTTCAACTTCAAGTCCAAGTTCTACAAGGAGAGTAAGAAGATTAAGTGACATTTATCAAAGAAGTACAAGTCAAGCACATGAAGAAAATCCAAGAGCTGAGATGGTACATTTTGCTTCACTTACCAAGGTTGATTTTGAACCAACATGTTTTGAAGATGCATGTAATAATGAGGTTCGGGTGCAAGCAATGCAAGAAAAGATAGATTTTAGAGGAATGATACTTGGGAGCTTACAAAGCTTCCACATGACAAGAAAAAGATCGGTACTAAATAGGTCTACAAGACTAAGTACAACAATGATGGGAGTGATTAAAAACACAAGGCAAGGTTAGTTGATAAAGGCTTCACACAAAGGTATGGGATTGATTATGAAGAGACATTTGCACTAGTAGCAAGACAAGAGACTGTTAGAATGATGATTTCACTAGCAAATCAAGAGAAATGGAGCATTCGTCACATGGATGTGAAAAGTGTCTTCTTGAATGGGTACTTAGAAGAGGAAATCTTTGTGGAATAGCCACAATGTTTTGAAGTGCAAGGGAAAAAAATCAAGTCTACAAGTTAAAGAAGGTTTTGTATGGCCTCAAGCAAGCACCAAGAGCATGGTATGATAGGGTTGATGGATATTTTCATAAAAATGGTTTTTAAAGAAGTAAGAGTGAACCTACCCTTTATTACAAACAAGGTAATGAAATTCTTATTGTAAGTTTATATGTTGATGATTTACTATATATGGGTAGCAATTCTAAGATGAAGGATGAATTCAAAATTGCTATGATGAATGAATTTGAGATGAAAGATTTAGGTCTCATACAATATTTTCAAGGAATGGAGGTTCATCAAAGTGATAATGAAATTTTCATTTGTCAAACAAAGTATACCAAATATATGTTGAAGAAATTTGATATGGTTGATTGTAAAACAACCTCCACTCCAAGTGCTCATGGAGTTGTGTTGTGTAGATATGATGGTGCTAAAATAGTTGATAAGACAGCTTATAAGTATTGTTGGAAGTTCGATGTTTCTAACCTAGCTTATTTGGTTTTTTTTTTCTTTTAAGGTACATGACAGAGCCATATGAAATACATATGAAGGCAACCAAGAGAATTTTGAGGTATGTGAAAGGCACTCTAAATTTTGGTATTCATTACTACACTTCTAAAAGGTTCAATCTTGTTAACTTTAGCAATTTCAATTGGGGAGGTAGTTTGGATGACCGAGAATCTACATCTGGTAACTATTTTTCTTTTGGTTTTGTTTTGATTACTTGGAGCTCAAAGAATCAAAGTATAGTTGTTCTTTTTTCCACAAAAGCATAGTATGTTGTAGTCACCTCAACAAGTACACAAACATTATGGCTTGGAAACTTCTAGAAGAAATTGGAGAGAAGCAAATTCATCCTACAGTGATTTTTTGTGATAACGTAAGTGCAACCAAATTAACCAAGCATCCATTCCATCATAGTAAGACAAAACATTTTGATTTAAAGTATCATTTTATTCGAGATTTGGTGCAAAAGTAGGAAGTAGAAAAGAAATACATCAATACTCAAGAATAGCAAGCAAATATCTTTACTGAAGCAGTTGCAAAGGTCCAATTTTTGACAATGGAGAATAATGTATTATGAATTGTTTTCATTAGAAGCTATGAACTCTACAAATATATCTATTTTTGTTGTTAAGGCAAGACAAAAGAAAAAAAGTGGTCTTTAATCCAAAGAAAATAATATGCATGATTTTTTTTGTTGAGCATCCAATTAGGTATATGTTTTTGGTTAGTCTTATTCTATTTAAAAGCTATTGTAAGTGATTATATCCATTGTTATTGTTTTTTCTCTCTAATGTTATTATTTTATGAGTTGGTTACAAAATAAGGCCTATATAGAATCTTTTCATTTACACAAGCATTATATCATCACCAATCAAGCATCCATAATCTTTGTTCTATGTCTAGGATTAGATGTAGAGAGAGTCATTTCTTAGAATCCTAGCTACACATCCTAATTGCTATGGAAAGTCGATCATCATACAATTGAACAATGACCTTAGTGTAATGACACATGTCACTCTCGTGAGGAGTCTCCAAATAGACAAAGTGCTCATCAATCTAGATACTCTCACAAATTATCCAAGTTATCAATTGTTAGCTAATACAAATAACATATGAAGGAATAGCGAAACAAAGTCTCATGCACTACTACCAAGACTATTTACATGGCTTTCATGAGTTGTAATACTGCATAGCACCTTCTAGAACATCCACTTATCATGTTAATGATGCATGCACTACAAGAATGGCCCACACACTAGGGATACTTCATACACTCTAGCCCTATACTTTGCACAAGATGCAATAACCATGCTATAGCTAAACCTCTTGTGATTGATATCATGGCTTCACAAAGGTCTTAGACAACTTTGGGAGCTATACTACAAAGTCTAATTTCAACCACATTTTACCACAAGCTTATCGATATTGTTTTAATATTTGTGCTAAAAATTCTACATAATTGGAACTTTGTAAAAAGTCGCAACATTCTTCTCATACTAAGAACTCTATGCAATTTAATTTCACACCAAAACTTCCAACATTCTCTCATTTGATATTTTATTACAAGAGAATTATATAACATATTAAGAAGAAACTAGGTACATGAAAGGGATAAACCCATTGCATCCCTACACCAACAAAACTTAACAATATTCATAGATTTTGTTAGAGTTAGCAACATGTACCAGAGTATCAACTTTTTCCATTTGAACCTTCTTAGCCCATACCATCTCCTTAATAAAATGGTATCGCTCATTTATACGTTTGTTATAAACATAGCTCATAGAATTCTTTGTTGAACAAATTGTATTTTGACTATCATAGTTTTTTATTATATGAGTAAAACAAGTTTTGAAGGGGCCCCACACAAAACGACAACAAAGCTACCACACAACAATTAAGTGAGACTTAAAACTCAAAAACAATAGAACATCAACAACAAATTAGTTGACCCATACCACAAGATAGACCAACAAAAACCTATAGCCCAACAACAATAGGTAATCAAACCATATACAATTCTTGACATCTTCCTTGCAATCCACATACTCTTAACCCAAATATGGGATTATAAAACAAATTTAGGAATACCTATCATTCTTCTTTGAACAATTGTCCAAGATACATCATTTTCAAACTCAATTGATTGTGGAGAGAGAAGAATATCCTCCACCACACCTCTAGGTCACCTCATGCAATGACGAAGAAGGTATATTCGAAGAAGTCAAATGCAACACAAAATCCACCATCATAGTTAATTATAACTATCCTACACTTAATACCAATACCAACACAAAGTCTTTCCAACCACGCTAGTTATTTACAAGTATGTGTCATAGCAATATACTCTAGTAGTGGACAAGCAATTGTGGGTTTTCACTCATTTAGCTCACTGCTTGTCCAAACATAGCATAAACATAGCTACTTGTTGATCTTCAACTATCAAGATCTCCAACCTCGTTCAAATCCACAAAGCCATGTATATCCAATACCTTGCCAACATTATCAATTGTATAATAATAAATGTACTAATTAAAAATTCTCTCAAATACCTAAAGACTTTTTGACAAAAGTATAGTGTTCTCTATTAAAATTTGGCATGAACCTACGAAGAACTTCCAAAGCTCATATAGTTAAACTAGATAAGTCAGCATGATCCTGGAATGATCACCCAACACAACTTGATTTGCTAAGTGCCTAGTTGATAAGAGAAAATAAGCTTGGAAGAAAATTGTGCATATACAAATTATAGCACTACTCAATTGAAAGGAAAAATAAAAGTAACATATCGTTATTGACAAAAAAGTTGAAACTATCCAACATACATAATCCACACATTAGTGAAAAGTGCTTTATATATTTGTAACAAAAACTTTGCACATGCAAAATAAAGATGCACTATCAAAACTATATACTTTGTGACTGATTGAAGACGTTGTGAGCTTGCAAGACAAACTAAGCCTATATAAGTAAAGCATAGTTCAATTAGAAGGAAAAAAATAGAAAAGGATGTGGAATGGTAATTATAGTTAAATGCATAGTTCCACAAAATTTGTGGAATAGGGGGCCATAAGGATAGGGGTACTAAGGGCCTTAATATGAGGACAAAGAGGGTATGGCAATTGGCAAGGTTGTAGGGGCAAAGCACACAAAGAAGTTGAGGGACAATGCCCTTACACATTTGCAAAGGTTGAGAGATGGAGCCCCCACCAACAAACCCAAATTAAGGTCTTCAAGACCACACAAACCTTTATGGCACATGTCATTTTCATAATTTTATCACCATATTTTCTCCAACACCAAGTCCTCGCTAGTTCTAACCAAATCTTCATTCTTCAAAGAACAAATAGTGAAGTTGAAGGATTTGACCACTCTAAATGATTGAGGATTACACAATTTTTGTAGCTTTTTTTTGAGAGTTTAGGGTGCAAGTAGGGGGGGCACTAGACTATTTGGGTTCATAATCGTGACCTAATTTATTTTTTAATACCCATTTTTCTAAAAAACCACTTTAACTTTTTTATGCAAGAGATTATTGGGTATTTTTGGTGCATTCAAGGGATGTCATCAAGTTCCCTATGGGAACTAAGGATGTCCTTGCATTGCCTTGAAGTCTCCAAATCAACAAGGCACCCCAAAAATGTCTTCTTTGAGGGAGACGCCTTAGAGATGTCCCCTACCTACTAGGAGTGTTGTTGGCACAAGGGATTGTTTCCCTGGAGCCTTGCCTACTAAGAGTGTTGTTGGCATGGCAAAGGAATGTTTCCCCAAAAACCTCACATCCTAGAGACATGCCTACCCCAAAAATGGAACAAATTGTGGAGGGAGGGTACACTAGAGCACCTACCAATGGTACATTTGTAAATGTCAATCAAAATCCCTTTTGCACATTTGATTCTAGAAAAGTGACAAGTACCTAACCATTTGACTTTATGTTAGTAGCCATTGTCAAGCTTGAAAGAGGCAAAGGTGGATTTGAGTTCGAGTCTCATTAAGTCCTAATCTATTAGTGGCTCTATGTTTTTGTTCGCAAGACACTCAATAGAACATAAGTTCAAACCCTACAAAGCCCCAAGGTGACTAAAACCCTCTATTGCAAAAGATTCAGATACAAGATTTGTAGAATGACCTGAGTTTGCTAAAATTGTCCCACAAAAAAACTAGTTTGAGAAATAGACAACAGAAATGAGCAATAAATGAGCCTTGACAAAGGTTCAGGCGTCACATCCACAACTTTCCATTCTGCCAACAACTGCTCCCAATTTTCCATGTCCCAAGGGCTAGAGGGTACTCCTAGTCAAGGGGTATTGTGCAGTATAACTAGAAATTCCCTGGCATCAAGAGCAAAGTGCAAGAAGAAATACAAGGCATGGAAGGGGGAGAGGGGGCAGTAAAAAGGAGTGATTTGGAAGACAGAATATTTTCAATGTGTGATGAAAGAGACTGAGATTATACTTGGCAGTGCCTTAGATGTAGCCCCCAGAATCACAGAAGTTTCCACTGTTAATAGTTAGTTAATTCCTAAAAGAAACACATATGGACAACCCCATCCAACTCATCCATTGTGCATACCACCTATACTTGCAAAGACTATGCTTGCCTAATCAACAACAACAAAAACACAAGGATTCAATGAGGAATGCCCACTTTAAATACACAGACACAACTGAAAAAATCTAACAAAACCCTAATTCAGAAATCATCCATCAAAATTGATCCATCGATTTTCAGCATCCCACAGCTGACATTGTTTCTAAAAGTCTACAGCCAAAATCTTTTTGATAGGTACCCCTTTCAATCTCACCCATCCATAGATGTATTTTCTCAAGTGCTCCTCACTAAGGAAATGCCTATCAACGTAATAACGAAGTAAAAAGATTTAAAGGCTGTCTTGACTTTTATTCCACTTAACATACTCTAAGCTGTGTTATCAAATATTAGATTCATAAATTCCAGTATTCAGAAATTTTACTCAAGATGACAATCTTCAAATGAAAGAATAAAGATAATAACTTTTCAAATCTTAGAATGATATTTCAAACATGAACCAACAGAACTGCCAAAGATAACATAACGTTTAGAAAATGACCTTATTCCACTAAATTAATAAAACTACAGAATATTTCCTACATTTATCCAGATAAGGTGGAGAAAAGACGAGCAAATCAGATTTGATCTTCACTAAGGAGGCTCAAATAACTGTTGTATGGGATGGTATGCATGCACCCCAAGCCATCTGGAATGAATCCACACCTTACAGTGGTGGTTATTCAGCTCCTTTACTGAACGTCAATCAGAGTATGCTGGACAGGATAGAAACCCGATTAATTCCAATGCAAAGGAATAGAGTGTACAAGTGTTAAGACTGGCAGAAAAAAAAATTCTCAAGGACAACTCAGCAAACCAAAAGACAAGTTGTTTCAATTTATTGTGATTAAATTGGGAAAATTCAGGTTAGGGTTAGGGTTAAGGTTAAGGTTAAAGTTATGCTTATGGAAAAATTCAAAAATCATGTTAGCATTAGGAATTATAAGAAAAAATCAGAAAAAATTGCTTGACTTGGAAAATAAAAACTAAACCTAACCCAGAAACCACTTTTTGACCAAAAATCATGATTTAATTGCAAGAAAGAACTTCCACAGTTAAATCACAATTTTGCTGTGAAGGGGGTCAGGACATGATTAGTCACATTTTTTACAAAACTTCTGCTTCTATGAATAAGATCATGCAGCATCGACAATAATCAGAAATTTGATTATAGGAAAAACTAGATCTACATAACACTACCTTCTCAACACTTCCTTTCACAGACTGTCAACAGCAGATTGGATCTTATTCAATGAGAAGTGGATAGTAAACAAAATAAGATTGTGTCAAAAACCCAATGCTCACAATGGAAAGCACTATTGCAAGCACCATTATTAAAGAATAGCCCAGATAAAGCACTGCAGAGAGAGGACTGCTCAAACAGCAAAGATAGTTGATAGAATAAAGGAAGTCGGAGAGAAACTTGCCTAGATGCATAGAATGACTTCGACCACCACTTTCAATCCTCATCACATAGATGCAGCATGTGAGCACCACTGCAGCCTCACACATATGATGACAAACAAGATAAGCTCAACAAACAAGATCCCAAAATCATAATAGAACCTTCAAATGCTCGTCATGAAAAAAAGTTCAATTAAATTCAATTACGAGGGTTCCAAAGAACAAAGTATCCATCCCCATAAAAGAAACAAGGATCATTTTTTCTGGCTGTAATTTCTCAAGGAATTTGATTAGGTCTGAAAGGATACTGAATGTCTTAATCTACGATTCCAATAAAGTCTCTAAAAAGGGTGGAAGGCAACAGAAAAGAAACAGAGAATCAAAAGAATGTAGTAATCAATAATAGGAATGACTCTCCTGTGCGGTGACTGTCCCATGGAATAGAGTTTAGGGAAGAAACAGGCTGTAGACCATGCTACAGATTTCCAACCCTTGCTATCCACCTAAATGGTACTCCACATCCTAACAGCAACAATGCCAGCAACATTTCCCAGGAAGATATACAACCGAATCATTCATGATAAAAGCTTT
>VDFB02107028.1:0-10489 GCA_007258455.2 Sequoia sempervirens
TGAGACTCCCTTTGAGCATAATCGAGGGGTGCTTGGTCCTCTTGTAGACATGACTAATTTAGAAGGTATTGTCAAGAGAAATTTAGAGGAGATTGGTAGAGACAAGAATCATGTTATAGATGGATTAGTTGGAGTTCATTTCCTCTACCATTCTCTTGAATTTCACCATTCACCTCTTGGCATTTCTTCTAATAATTTAAAAATATGAAGGTTCAAGTTTAGAAGATTATAGGAACCCTTTATTCCCTTTGGTCTCAAGTTTGGAAACTAAAGATGGAAACTCCATTACAAACCCGAACTAGGTTTGAATTCATGGAAAAGGATAAGGTTCACAATAAGATATAATTCCTTGAAGAATTTTGGATTCAAGTTGTAAAATGATAGATCTACTAATGTTTTTGGGAAAACGACCCTCTTTATTAGATACATTGCCACTATTGGTGGAGTATTTCTAATTGGATGTTATTTTCTAACTGTGCTATATTTTTTCTTGTTGTTGTTTCAATACTAATATGATTGATCATTTTGCATATACTTTTATTGGTCTTTTGTAAAGAGGTGGACCTTCCATTTCTATTCTAATTCATAAATTCAACCAAAAGTATTTACCCTAAGAATTAAAATATAAATAATTTAAACTTTAAAATAGTCTTTTTTGATATTATATAATAGCCTCATGTATTTAATTTATAAATCCTATTATTCTTCATGTTTAATTTCAAAATTTTAATGCTCGAGCAAGTATAGGTTACAAGTGCATTCTTTACATTTTTTCTCTTTCTTTTGTACTATTTTGTATATGGGTGTCTTATATGCATTGCCTCAAACATATAATTTTGATGTCCTATACCTAGTTCTAAATGTAGTTTTATGAATGTATTCCTCCTTTATTCTTTGCTAATTGTAATTGAATATTAGACCTGTTTTTTAAAATATGGCCACCCCTCTCAATTAGTAAAATAAGTCATCTATTTTAGGTGGTGGATATTAATGCTAATTGTTTATTTATTGAACATACATAATCAAGACAACTTGGAAAAGTGTCTTATCTTTCTTTTTCATAAAAATAGTTGGAGCATCCCATGACAAGACACTAAAACATATAAATCCTTTCTTTAAAATGTCATGTAGGTTCAATCCTTTAATTCATGCAAATATGAAGTGTTTGTTTGATAGGGATCTCTAGATATAGGGGCTAATTCATGCATGAACTCTATTAAAAAATAAAACACCCATTTAGGAGGAAACATGAGGAATTCATTCTAGGATTTAGACATCCTAAGACTTTTGTAATGGAGGTTTATTTTCATTTGAATGGTTCTCATTCACTTTTACTAAATAAAAATTAACAACAAACAAGGCACACCCTTTTCTTTCTTCTCTTTTGAGTTGTAAAATAGAAAATTTAATAATACCTTCATTCCTTCTAATCATAATAGAACTATTTTATTATACATTTCATTCAAACAATCTAGTTTCTTTCCTCTAAATTTATTCAATTAATTAAAAACAAAGACCAATCCAAATTTCACAAAACAAAAAATTAAGTTGAAATTGTAAGGGAGAAAACTAGATCACGGGAAAACAATTTTCCTAGTCAATACCTCAGGAAAAGTCTTGGAAATTTTTCAATTTTCAATTCAGATCAAATTGAGATGCACTATGAGATAGATTATAGAAACAGAGTATTTAGACAAACACACATGAACACCAGATATACGTGGGAAAACCCTTTCAGGAGAAAAACCCACCACACCAAGAGAAATCACTTTGTATTACAGTAATCAAAGTTACATACAATTCCAGACTTATCTTTCTGGTGTCATTAAATAGCAGCATTCATCATGTACATTCTTTGAACAAAAAACTTTCAGGTTACAACCTTTATAGATTTTTAATCCTTCACTGATATAGTTTGAATTCTTCACACTTCACTGTTGATAGAACTACTATCCAACATCAAAACATCTACAATTTCCAACTATATCCATGGCATTCCCTGACTGTCGAGCTCCCTCATAGAACTGTCACAATGAACAGACTCCCAATGGTTCCAATTCAGCTCTTCTGATTCGTCCACGTGATCCCACATTAGAAGTCATACTCAGGTCCAGCAGAGAATTACGTATTGCGTGGCATCGGTGAGACATAAGAATTCTGCATCAATGCCATTGAATAAATGCAAGTACTAAGAGTCTCAATAATTAACTGACTTATCGCTTTTCGCTAGAAGGTCATAGCGAAATACTAGAGTTACACCGAAGTCCCCAAGCCTTCCGAGCACCAAGTAGAAGTCAGCAAGACTTACTCCTATCGCCAAGAGTTCATATCAATCTTCATATGCTACTTTCGAAGTGTTCACCTGTCGCCAAAAAATTTGTCCATCGCCGAGAGAACTTATCGATTTATATATGTTTCACCGAAGACTGACTGTCACCAAGAGTTACCCTGATAGCCATCGGCTATCGGTAAGACAATTGCTTATCACTCAGACCTCATAATGAAGCCTAAGAGTTATATCGATAACTCCCAAGTAGTCCCTGTCGGCATAGCTTTCTTCTATCGCTAATACCTTTCTCCGAGTTCATTAAGATATACCGAAGATTCCAACTTAAGTCTTAGTCGCTAAGACATTTCCACTTCGGTAGGACATCTTACCGAAGTCTCTTCCTTCGGCTAAGTCTCTTCGATAAAACACAATCGGCATAACATTTGATTTCACGGTGACTTCTCACCGAGCCATAATAAGTTACCCTGAGGACATCAATTCATATACTGTTGGCAAGAGAACAACACTTCGCTAAGACATCTTAGCGAGAACCATAAGCTTCACCGAAGATCACAGTTGCTAAGAGTTAGCCGATAAACGAATGAATGGCCTTTCGGCCAAAGCTCTCCCGAGTGCTATGAGGTCACAATGAACACACCTTGCTACAATGATAGACTCCACAGTAAATCCTTCAGCAAGACTTCTTCAGGGTCACAGTGACCTGTTCAGAATTGGATAAAATAAACTGCTAGTCGGCTAGACAATCAGAATGTCACACCGACATTGCTCTAAAGGAGGTTTCAATCTGTAATGATTGAGACACTTTTTCCAACAATCTCCCACTTGACGAAGATCATTGAGACACCTCCAAAGCTCTAAAAGTACTTTACTTGAAAACATGGGCACTAAGGCCCATTGAAGCGGCCACGAACATGCGTACTCGCGGCCGTCAATGCATCTGCAACATTCTCCAGAGTATCAACCTTTTCTAAACTAACCTTTCCATCCTCAACCATATCTCATACAAAATGGTACTGTACATCAATATGTTTCGTCCTGGCATGGAAAGTTGGGTTCTGTGCCAGACAAATGGCACTCTGACTATCACATAAGATTGTTATTTCCCCTACATCAAAACCAATATTAGAACACAAACATTTCAACCATACAAATTCTTTACAAGCATGAGTAGTTGCCATGTATTTAGCCTCTGTAGTGGACAAAGCGACTATAGCTTGCCGCTTGCTCATCCAACTCCATACACCACCATTTAACATGAAAGCATTATCCCGCTGGTGGTGGATATTACGCTATCGATGTCCCAGGCTTGTCGAGTCTCTGTAACCACGAATCTTTGAGAGTCTCACGCGTTCAACTGAATTACCATGGTAACACAATGCAAAATCTGAAGTTCCCTTCAAATACCTAAACACCCTCTTCACAACATCCCAATGTATTCTTCTTGGATTAGCCATAAATCGACTAAGTACTACCACTGCTTGGGCAATGTCTAGTCTTGTACAGACCATTGCATACATGAGACTGCCTACAGCACTAACATAGGGCACACTAGTCATGTCCTCCATCTTTGTAGGAGATTTTGGACAGTCCTCAACAAATAGCTTTGTCCCCTGCATGATTGGAACCACTAGATGTTTGCAATCATTCATACAAAATCTCTCAAGAACAGTATTGATATACTTATTCTGACTGAGCCATATTTTTCTATTCTTCCTATCACTGGTTATCTCCATCCCTGGAATATACCTTCTTTGCACCAAGATCCTTCATTTCAAACTTAGCAGGACAAGCTGAGACTTAAAGATCGAAATCATTAACTTGCTATTTCCTATGAACAACATATCATCAACATAAAGAGCAATAACAAGCACTTGATCACTTTCAGCTTTATAATATACATAGTGATCAGATTTTGATCTCACAAAGCCTAAATATAATACACAAGTATCAAATTTCTGGTACCACATTCTAGGTGACTACTTTAACCCATACAGAGAATTCTTTAATTTGCATACCATTTTTTCTTTACCTTTCTCAACAAAGTGCTTAGGCTGGAACATATAGATTTCTTCTTCAAGATCACCATGAAGAAATGTTGTCTTCACATCCATCTGTTCAACCTCTAAGTCATAAGCTGCTGCAAGTGACAATAGAAATCTAATGGACGTTAGCTTTGCTACAGGAGAAAAGATTTCCCCATAGTCAATTCCCTCTACCTGGGAATAACCCTTTGCAACCAATTGTGCTTTGTATTTTTCTACACTGCCATCGAGACCAATCTTTTTCTTCAATACCCATTTACAGCCCACAAGTTTTCTACCTTTAGGCAAGGGCACCAGACTCCAGGTTTCATTTTTATCTAATGACACCATTTCTTCCTTCATGGCTTCCAACCAAGAATCTAAATCAGACATTTTAATTGCCTCCTTTACAGTCCTAGGCTTATCAGTGCTAGAAATCAAGGCATAGGCACAAGTAGAATCAATTAATGAGAACCCATACCTATGTGGTTGTTTCCTTTCTCGGGTTGACCTCCTCATTGGTTGAGGCTAAGGTTCATCTTCTTCAGAGCTTTGAGAACTGCTTGAGCTCTCCTCAGTTTCAGGTACGTTTTGAATCTTCAATTCCTATTTCTCTGGTGTAGGAGGAATTGTTGCTACATCCTTACTATTTTCTGACTTTGTCTCTGACTGTAGATCTAGGGTGGAAGGTTTCAGCTCACGAAAGATTACACTTCTGCTACATACAACCTTCTCTGTAACATGATTCCAAAGCTTGTATCCTTTGATGTTAGCACTATAGCCAATAAAAATACACTTAATAGCCTTGTTGTCCAACTTAGATCTTTTTACATCCGACACATGTGCATATGCCTCACAACCAAAGACTCTAATATGTCTAAGAGAGGGCTTCTTACCAGACCATGCTTCCAAAGGTGTCTTATCAACAAGAGCAGAGTTTGGAGACCGATTAATTAAGTAACATGCAGTAGCAGTAGCTTCAGCCTAGAACTTCTCTTCCAAACCAGCACTACTAAGCATACTTCATGCTCTCTCCATCACTGTCCTATTGAACCTTTCTGCAACTCCATTTTACTGTAGAGTGTAAGGTGTAGTCTTGTGTCTTTTGATTCCATGGTCTTTATAGTATCTTTCAAATTCATCAAAACATAATTCACCGCCATTATCAGTCCTTAAGCATTTTATTGTTTTACCAGTCTGATTTTCAACAAGATTTTTAAACTCCTTAAATCGACTGAACACTTCTGATTTACTTTTCAAAAAATATATAAATGCTCTTCTTGAATAATCATCAATGAATGACACATAGTATCTTGATTTAGACAAAGAAGGAACATCTACTGGACCAAACACATCCGAATGAATATAGTCTAACAAACCAAAAGTTTTATGAGGACTGTCATAAAATGAAACACGATGTTGCTTTCCATATGTCTGATTAACTCACAAAATTCAAATTCAGATACAATCTTGAAACCCCTCAACTAGGTTTTCTTCTTCAAGGTTTTCAAACCTTTTTCTCCTATGTGGCCTAACCTATGATGCCAAAAGCATGAATCTTCTCATTGAAGTTTACTTCCATAGAGTTTACATAATTAGGAACATTTCCCTCTTTACCTCCATGAGCAGCTTTCAGTGACTTCAAAGAGACACTGTTACATTGAACAACTTGTGCATCCAGCTTGTATAGGGTACCAATTCGAGCATCTCTAGCCGGCACCATTGAACCTCTAGTCATCTTGCAGCCACTCTCACGAGGGCAAGACTTGTACTTTCAGGTATCATTTAGCTTACTGACAGAAAGTAAATTTTGAGCCAGACCTGGTATGTGCATAACATCATTGATCCCCTTTATTCTACCATCAGGGAATTGGATTCTGACTCTTCCACGACCAACAATTTCCAAGGTTGAATCACTTGCCAAGTACACCTTTCCACCATCGTATTCTTCATACTTTGTAAACCATTCTCTATGAGATGTCATGTGGAACGATGCTCCAGAATCGATCAACCAGACATCATCTGATGCCTGAGTAGCCAAGGCTACAATGAAGGCGTCACCATCACTATGAGAAGAACCATTATCGGAAGATCCTTTCTTTTTTTTTTTCTCCTCTTTACAATCCTTTCGGACATGACCAGTTGCCCACAATTCCGGCCACTTCACCTTGGACTTCTTGCGAGGACTTAGATCTCCCCTCGATTTCGATTTGGACTTCTTGTCCTTCTTCTTTACCCTTTCTCCGGCCTTCCTACGTGCTTAAGAGCCTCCTTTGCCATCTCGGAAGATTTTCTTCTCATTTCTTACGACAAAAGAACCAACAATATCTTCCATTTTGAAACTGGATGTTGTACTCCCAAAAGCCATCACTAGATGATCCCATGAGTCTGGAAAAGAACATAACAGAAGCATACAACGATCTTCTTCTTCAATCTTTACACCAATAGATGTTAATTGTGTGAGCAGCATGTTGAATGCATTCAAATGATTAGCTACAGACCCTCCTTCTTGCATTCTCAAAGAGTAAATCTTCTTTCTCAGGAACAACTTATTCACCAAAGATTTCCCTTGATAAATAGACGCTAGTCTCTTCCACAAGAGAGAAGCAGACTTCTCTTCATGCACATTGAGAAGAACTGAGTCTATATGAGAACCTTATCAGCCCCTTTGCTTTCCTATCTACAAGGTCCCATTTCTTCTTGCTTCATGCATGTAGGTTTTAGTTCTACTTTAACAAGCCAAAGGTCTCGATCTACTAAGAGATCCTCCATCTTGAGTTTCCACAATTCAAAGTTACTGCCATTGAATTTCTCTATTTCAATCTTCCCAGATGAACTAGACATCTTAATCTATAAATAGAAATAACAGTCTCTACAAAACTCCCACTGAACAGTATTGACACAAAAAACCCAATGTACCCCCAAGGATAACACAACTGGCCAGGCTCTGATACCACTTGTAAGGAAAACTAGATGCAGAAAACAATTTTCCTAACGTCAATACCTCAGGAAAGAGTGCAGAAGTACTTTTAAATTTTCAATTACACTCAAGTTAAGATGCACTATGAGACAGATTACAGAAATAGAGTATTTAGACAAACACACATGAAACACCAGATATACATGGGAAAACCCTTACGGGAGAAAAACCCACCACACCAAGAGAAATCACTTTGTATTTCAATAATCAAAAATTACATAAAATTCCAAACTTATCTTTTTGGTGTCATTATACAGCAACATTCATCATGAACCTTCTTCCAACAAAAAACTTCTAGGTTACAGCCTTTACAAATTTTAATCCTTTGCTGATACAGTTCGAATTATTCGCACTTCACTGTTGATCGAACTACAATTCAACCTTCAAAACATCTATAACTTCTAACTATAACCATGTCACTTCCTGACTGTCGAGCTCCCTCACAGAACCGTTGCAACGAACAGACTCCCAACAGTTTCAATTCGGCTCTTCTGATTGGTCCATGTGATGCCACATCAGAAGTCATACACGGTCAATAGAATTCATATTGCATTGGCATCTCGGTGAGACACTAACAGTGTCTCACCGATGCCACATTGAACTCGTATCGATGTCACCAAGAATCTCAGTAGTCGCTTTGACTTATCGCTTTTTGCTAGAAGGTCATAGTGAAACAGTAGAGTTACACCGAAGTCCCCAAGCCTTTCGAGCACCAAGTAGAAGTCAGCAAGACTTACTCCTATCGCCAAGAGTTCATATCGATTTTCATATGCTACTCTGAAGTGTTCACCTGTCGCCAAAACATTTGTCCATCACCGAGAGAACTTACCGATTTATATATGTTTCACCGAAGACTGACTGTCGCCAAGAGTTACCCCGATAGCCATCGGCTATCGGCAAGACAATTTCTTATCGCTCAGACCTCATAAAGAAGTCTAAGAGTTATATCAATAACTCCCAAGTAGTCCCTGTCGACATAGCTTTCTTCTATCACTAATACTTTTCTCTGAGTTCATTAAGATATACTGAAGATTCCAACTTAAGTCTTAGTCGCTAAGACATATCCACTTCGGTAGGACATCTTCCCAAAGTCACTTCCTTCGGCTAAGTCTCTCTGATAAAACACAGTCGGTATAACATTTGATTTCACGGTGACTTCTCACTGAGCCATAATAAGTTACCTTGAGGACATCAATTCATATGCTATCGGCAAGAGAACAACACTTCACTAAGACATCTTAGCAAGAACCATAAGCTTCACCGAAGATCATAGTCGCTAAGAGTCACGTCGATAAACGATTGAATGGCCTTTTGGCCAAGGCTCTCCCGAGCGCTATGAGGTCATAGCGAATACACCAAGCTACAACGATAGACCCCACCGTGTACCTTTCAGCAAGACTTCTTCAGGGTCACAGCGACCTATTCAGAATTGGATAAAATAAACTACTAGTCAGCTAGACAATCAGAATGTCACACTGACATTTCTCTAAAGGAGGTTTCAGTTTGTATTGTTTGAGACACTTTTTCCAACAAAATATTCATGTTTCATTTAAGTTTTCAAAAAAATATTTTTAATTTTTTTTATATTTATTCTACAAATATGATCAAGAATCTTTTTGACCATTGGTTTTAAAATGTTCTCATCAATTTCAATTAAAAAAATCCAAGGGTTCTCAATGGTAAGCTGGCTTCATTACATAAATTTATTTCATTACACAAATTTGGTTTCTATCTAATCATTTGAACCAAGTAAGAACATAAAAAATAAGATAGGGATTGAGGAGGGAGGTTAAGTTTCATTTTGAATCCTCATTATTATTTTTATATAATCCTCTTGTACTATTATTTGTGACTAGAACCTCCATCTTCTTCCCAATTTGTATCTCTTCAAAGAGAGTAGAAAATAGAAACTCCTTATAGATTGCCCAAATCACAAGCCAAAATCAATTTTATCAATTCTTGCCTCTTTAAATATGGTAAACATAGAAGCCCTACTGTAATTATCATGAATCTAATCATAGGGGATCCATTACATAATATAGAGGCAATCTATCTATATCAAAGTATAGTTACAAAATAGATGTTCCCATGACAGTCCCCCTATAAATACTTATAGTTACATTGTATAATGTAGTGGTACTTAGTCACTACAAAATATAAATATTCTCTCTTTGCACTCTTCTTTTAGAATTTTTAATTTACAATTCTTGAACATGAGTTGGTTTAAGCTAATCCTCAATGTCAAGCAACAACAACTAGCAACATCTTGGCATTCACTCAATGAGGACTATGTGAAATCCTTTTTTTATAATGGTTTGGTCTAAACGTTTATAGTTTGTATCAATGTTGATGCTTCTTCTATTTCTTTTTTGATATTTTCCATTAAATGTTTTGAAAATTTCATAGGTGGATTGTGGATTCATTCCGTGGGTGTATTTCCATCTACCCTACATCATTCTATTAAATTAATTCATAATGGTAATCACAATAATTTAAGTTGATCATAATTTCTTCCAATATTGTCAACAAGTTTATTCAAGTCATGAAAAGCTTACTTCTACATCTTATTCTCTTCGTAACCTCTTACCTTCTTCTTCACCAAAACCACATACACCATTATCACATTTTTTTAATTATGTTGTGCCTCTTCATCGTTCTTCTACTTCTAATTCTTGTAATGGTGATGACTAGGGCTCCTTAGAATTCAACTCTTCTTACCCTAGTGAATATATGGTTGATCTTGATCACTTCAACATCTCTCTATGGAGAATGGATTTGTATTCTCATGGTAGAAGTAATATTTATTCTTTTCATAATTTTGTTATTGCTTCTCCAAAATGTGGCTATGGATCTCATTTCAAAAATGCTAGTGAAGTAGACCCTCCTCTTTTTGACTTGCAAACACATTATGAACTTGGATTCAAAATTCTTTTTAAACATGGATAGAAGAGAAATGGTCTTGGGCACATTAAAAAGGGAGTTAAGGTCCCTATGGATGAACTAGTCCTCAATCAATCAACAACAACTAGCAACATCTTGACACTAATTTGATTGAGATTATGTGAAATCTTATTGATAATGGTTCTAGTATAAACATCTACAATTTAGACTTCCTTAATTGTGGATAGTTATGATATTTACGTTGAAGGAATTCCCTCTATGAAGTAGTTGAGTTGACTTCAGAAATCAATGGATTAT
>VDFB02107029.1:0-22358 GCA_007258455.2 Sequoia sempervirens
AAAATAACTTACAGGTACCACATAGTTGCCCATTCTAAGGATCTTACTCAAGAAAAACTAGCTCGTCAATGTGTCATCCACCTAGAACTGCAATCAATTGTTAGTGAATAGGGGTTTGCCTTGGTCAAACCCCGTTTTGATATTCAAACCTTGAAATGAAATGAAATAAAATAAAGGAATCAAGAATGATCACATTATGACGTTGCAACTCACCGAACTCTGGCATTAAGCTTTTGCTTGATTTTGGTAGATCTTGTCTTGAATGCTCTTGAATCATGAAATCCTTATCACAAATATTAGCTCAAATACAAACATGATATGTGAATGATGATTAGGCATTGTGGGTTACTATTATAACAATGACGGTAAGAATCTTTCACTCATAAAAGAATACCATATAGAAGGTAACATGACTTAATGTTTTTGATGAATAAGATTCCTAATTTTACTTGCAACATACTTCATATATTCAACATATCATTCGCTTCCTCTTATTCAAGATATTCAATCTAAACTAAAAATTCAACATATTGACCTACTCATTTTCCTTCTAACACATACCACATCTATTAAGCAAGTCCAACCAATTCATTCTAATAAACTTAATCACTGAATTCAACATATTCATCAATTCATCCAAGGATTTATTACTATCTTTACATAGTCCAAGCTATCTGGTGGTTAATCAATACCATATTTTAGATTTATGTTCCAATACCGAGTAACATTTGTCTATTTGAATATCATTAAGGCATTGCCTTAGGCAACAATTGCAAATATCTACCAAGTAAAACATGTACTAAATATTCCACCTTAACATCTCGCATCTACCCACTATTTTCATCATATTTGATTATTAAGATTACCCTTTTAACATGAAAATCTAATGATTTGAAAATAATAAATCAGGAGTTATTTATCTATAACCCAACAATAGATAAAGACAACAAGACAACTTACACCCCAATAATAGATATAAGAAAAACCTTTTTGCATCTACAACCTTCAATAATCACTACCCTAAAGACACTACGAATTTTAAGGAGTTCAAGATATTAAGTTTCCAAAAGTTAAATCCATCCCTCAATCCAAATCCTTTTACCTCATGTTTTCATGTAGGTATACTTTATCATCACATAAGTTGTATAAAGATCTTTAAAGCATCATAAGCATAATTACTTTTCTACAAGGACTTTACCAGGGTCTAGTTTTCTATATGGTTTCATTCCACATGATTCCATATTCTATGGTTTGTGAGATTCTTCTTCTAGAAGTTCAGCTAGCTGAAAATGCTGCAGCTTCACATTTTCATAAATAATAGCTTTTGGAAGAATATGAGCGCCATCAAGCACCCAACTAGAGAGTTTGAACTAAGTGAATGGTTCCACTCTTATTCCCAACACATTGCAAAATAGCATAATTTCCTAGTTAAAATTTCAGACTCTTGTACCTCCAATACAACGAAATCAGAAATATCATATCATAAAAAATGCCCTTACCCCTTAAAATGCCTCATAGGATCTAGGTAAAAATGCCCTTACCCTCTCCTGCCCTTACCATCTCCTGCTAGCAAATCACATCCCTTCTTATATAAGTACCTATGTTATAATTCTACGATCGATGGTAGGGTGGTGGGTAGTGAAGGTAGTTCGGTGGTAGGGTGGTGGGTAGTGAAGGTAGTTTGGTGGGATGGTAGGGATGGTTGTCCTTCCATCCGGTAGTGAAGGGAGGGAGGGAGCGACGGAGGGCAATCAAGACTGGCCATTGGTATCCGGCCCTTGCCATCGTCCCTTCCATCCATCCAACCTTGGCAGGCTCGCCCCGAAGATAGGGACCCGAGTCTCGGGGAGCCCTTCCACCGATCAATCCCTCCGACCATCCTACCAACCATAAAATAACCACCACACCATTATAAAAACGGGGATGGTCGGAGGGATTGATCGGTGGAAGGGCTCCCTGGGACCCGGGTCCCTATCTTCGGGGCGAGCCTGCCAAGGTTGGATGGATGGAAGGGCCGATGGCAAGGGCCGGATACCAATGGCCAGTCTTGATTGCCCTCCCTCCCTCTCTCCCTCCCTCCCTACCTTCACTACCGGATGGAAGGACAACCATCCCTACCATCCCACCGAACTACCTTCACTACCCACCACCCTACCACCGAACTACCTTCACTACCCACCACCCTACCATCGATCATAGAATTATAACATAGGTACTTATATAAGAAGGGATGTGATTTGCTAGCAGGAGATGGTAAGGGCAGGAGAGGGTAAGGGCATTTTTACCTAGATCCTATGAGGCATTTTAAGGGGTAAGGGCATTTTTATCGAACGCCCATCAAAGAAAGGAAATTAACAATGGAACGGCCTAAATCATTGATAATGATTTGCATTCAATCCAAACAACACCCTAACACAGAGAAACACATAAATATTTTTTTATTTCCTCATGTAGATGTACGAGGCTAGAACTGCTGGAATAATATTGACATCAGTTGTGCAATAAGTATGCCATATGCATTAAGCACTGAAATAACCAGCAAATACAACTCAAATGGAGATTAAACTCACTGAATACCGAATAATATGCATTATTTTAAAATAATCACCAGCATCTCAAACCCAAACTGGAAACAATGACTAAAATAAACAGTCTGAATCTACTCTAAGGCTTATATTCAAGTTTTTCACTATGCTTTACACCGAAAGCTACTTTGGGAGGGACTTAGCTCATTAGAGGAAGATGAGAATTCAATTGATCAAACTAAAAAAACATTAAATTAGTGGTCCATGGAAGGGAGGAAAAAGGTTGACCCATGGTTGCGGGTGCAAGGTCTGAATGTCTTGATATATCTTTCTGTTGCATCCCACAATACTGACTTAGAATCTTAATAAGCACAAGAATGCAGACTCGATTGTGATTGCAAGCAAATCATTTTGAAGAGGAGATAAGAAAACGCTTAGCACAAATCACACATCCAATGAGAACCCTCATGCATGCAAGAATAACATTAGATCTTTGCATAAACCTCGATACAGGCCAGAAGTCCCCGCATCCTTTTATCTATTGCTCAGGTTGAGAACTTCTAAGACCTGATTCATTGGGGCATTTGATCACCTATATATATTACTTCTCATGTAATCCTAAGACCTAGTACATATGTGCATTTACTAAGATAACTAACCACGGAGTTCACATGCAACAACTACATTAAATGAACACCACCAAATTGTCGTGCAGAATGTCTAACAATTTGGTTCCATGTTGCAAATCCACTTAAACACTGAAGAAACAATTTCCATCTTACACAAAGGAGAGACCTAAAAGCACTTATAATTCGTCATATCAACAACTGTGTATTCTGCCCCAACTAAATGCCCATGATGCGGAATCCAAGAAAGTGAGGCTAACACTAAATGCTAATCAGAATTATACCAACCTCAAACTAACTGCATGGCAAATATCAGAAGAATTCAAATCATTATCCTTCTCGGGAGGTGTGCAAATATCAGCGTGTGGTACAAAGTATAAAATAAACACACATCAATATCAATGATACGATTGGTCTTTAATGTCATTAGACCCCATGGTAGAAACAAGGGAAACAAAAGATGGCAAAGCTCTGTGGAACCTCCCAAGTTGGTCTAATACATAAATCTGCCCCATCTTATCTATAATGCAAGTCCCAAAGCATATGGGCATAGTGTTGAAAACCCACACATGGAAACTAGGGACCCAAATTTGTGTCTTAAGGTTGTGGAATCCCTACAAAAACCCTCATTCACCAATCAAAAAGTAAACAATTGTCTGCTAATTTGAAAGGATTAATCATAAAATCAGTTTTAATAGTTGAGACAAGTGTGAATGAAAAAATGGAAGACTTATGGTAAAATTTCAAATATGTGAAAAGAGGATGAGATCACAATGGCACCACCTCAAGGACCAAAGTGTATGTGTTTTTGCAAAGAGTAGCACGGTGGAGACCAAACATTGGCGGTCAACAAAGACACTAACGTTGTCTAATGTGACAATTTCAAAGGAAGAAATGGTGTGAAGTGGTATCAAATTGTGTATGATAAGTAGCTAGCAATAAACTATGGTTTTTCCTTAAGAAACATGTTCTCATCGAATGCCATGATTGAAAGATATGCACAAAATGGATTTGTTGAAAATCGTTTAGAAACTTTCAAGCAAATGCAAAATGTCGATACCCTGTTCCAAAGCTCCCATTTTGGCATAGGCAGTGAGGATGTTGTGCGTGCACCGAGTGAACTGTTTGATGTATGTATGTGATTTATGTGGAAGCATCTATCTTCTAAATCACTGTACTTGCAACAAGATTTCTAAATGTGGGGGAAAAATCACTTACAGTCATTGTCCCTTGGTCAATTTCCCTTTCTGAGTGACCTCACCTCTCTCTCTGGCTTTCCTCCTGCCAAATGGTTCCTAGTCTTCCTCCTTGACTCAATTGCCTTGCAACACTCGTCCAGTGAAGTTTCGCAACTCTCCACTTAGGGGCTGGATGCAGTGGTTCTCAGTGCAACTCTCTAGTTAGGGTCTCAATGCAGTATGCTATGTCGTGCTCTTGCGCACACGGGGCCAAAATTCAAAATATATAGTTTATATATATGCTATGTCAACATATAGTTTATTTTATTTTCTACAAAATATAATTTTTGTATGGTGGCTTGCTGAGCTTATATAGTTGGTTTTCTCTTTCTTTATAATTTTTGATGATTTATTTCCTATGACATGATTGAATATTATCTACAATCCTAGTGATTGTTAAAAAGGCTTATGATATGTGATGTTTAATCATGATGGATGTCTAAGAATCAATGATTGAAATACTACTTGACTAAAGATTGAGCTATCTAATATTTTGTCATTTAAACATCATGGAAGAAATGCTTGCAATCAATGTCTTATTAATGTAGCCTACAAGGTTTCTTTTCCTAGTTTTTTTTGTTCCTATTCTTGTTATGACTTATTTGTTTACATTGGTCTATTACAGTAATGGGGAGCATATCTAGTGAATCGATTATTTCAGTCTATTTGATTCTTATCCTTGTGCATAACGAGTTTTCTTCTATCCTATGATTCATTGACTGTTGGTTTAAAACACTCATTACAACTACCATGGATATAAATTATGATGTGGGTGTGAGAAGGGATTGTTGAATATGAAGGAATAGTTTAGGAAAGTACTCCTTAATCCAAATGAGTCATTTTCTTGTCATGGAATGTGTTAAAAGACTTTAAAATTAATATATTCAATCTAGTTAATATTGACACATCTAAAGCATGCCAAAGGCACTTCAAAGATATGCTATGACATCAAGAAGATTGTTAAGGTGATGTCAAGTCTTGATCCATTAGGGTAGGAAAACATAGATGCATTGGTACAAAAGGTTCCATTCAACTTGGAGGAAATGGATAATTACCTAAGGGGCTAATGTGAGATTGGACCAAGTTTATATTATGATACAAATAGCTTGGGGAAAGGGATGATGAAATGGTTAAGTATGGGAAATTGTAGAGATAAATATAACACCAAGGGAAGAACACTAGAACTAATTTTAGTTCTATGGACTAATCCAAGACTCAAAATTACACTAAGAGGCATCCCTTACCTCTTAAATTAATTTCATAGGTGGGTTTATCCTCCAATATAGTGCCATTGGTTAGCTTATCATGTGAACTTCCGCTATAAGTAGGATTACCATACACTTTCATAACATGCATGTGTGGTTTCAAAAGGTTTATACGTTATTGTGAATTTGAAAGAAAAGAATGCTTTGACTTTTCCAATAGGTGTTAGGGGTTAATTTGACTTGGTTTTAGCATTAGAGTGACAAACCTTGTGGTTTAGGTTCCATAAACAAAATATACTCATTTTTTAAGGTTCCATTTTTTTATGGTTGTGGTTATACCATTAACCAAAGAAATGCTAAGAACAATATATGAAAGAGACGAAGAATAAGGCAACTTGTATTATTAGGAAGGACAAGATGCCTTTATATAGCATGACCTCACGTTTGAGTCTTGAAACCCTCCCATATCATCAACGCATACATCTAGGCTAACCATGTCAAGTTTCACTCCATACAAAGCACAAATTGAAAAAAAATCAGCGTTGGCCCCATTCACATGTCACTATGCGGGGTCAACATGAGGAAATGCTATTTTTTTGGGAATGAAATAACCAACGATATGATCAAATAATATCTAATCATAAATAGTCATAGAGTAATTAGGATTTGATCATATGGAAATTTCTAGGAGAGCTACAATAGTTGTAACATCATGAATTAATTATGTAACCATATAAGTAAAATATAATTCTATCAAGAAATCAATATCAAATAGATAATATAATCGCATAACTCATACATTTCAATGTCATTGATTTTCTTCTTCATCCAACTCTTTGTCTGTATCATCTAATCCAAATTCGACATTGTAAGGATTGGTCATATCATCATCATCGTCATTGATATCAGTTTCGATAATGGCATCATCCACACGGATATCATCTTCATGAACATTAACTCCTACATCATCATGATCTAGTTCCTCTTCTTTGACATCTTCGTCAAACACATCATCAACTAACTGTTGATCTTTATCATCATCTACATCACCTTCTAGTTCTTCGGTATCTTCTTCTTCCACCACATTATATTTTACCTACCTTCCTCTTGGACCATGTCTAACAACAAATGACCAACCCGGTTTACTTGGAACCTCTGAGTAAAATACTTGCTCACATTGGCTTGGAAGAACATAGAGCTCATTTCTAGCTCGCTCAATTGAAATTCTATTAACCATGGTAAATCCATTATCATGTTCAATAACAGTTCTCTTGGGATCATTTTCATTCAATCGTAGCATATACCATTGAACGACGAACATAACTAATTTGAAGGACTTAAAGTCACACTCAAGTATATCATCCAAAATCCCATAGTATCAATTTTCTGAGACTTCTGGATGTATGACGCTTCTAGATGAAACATTAGTCACTTGAAAGACTGCAGTTATCCTAGAATTACAAGTTTTCTTTGAAATTTACGACCATTGCACCACATAGCCTTGTGGTGTTTCGCCTGCAATATGTCAAACATGTAAAAATTATTGCATCGTTAGTTGATAAATATATTTGTTCTTGGCTGAATGTATGCAAAGAAAAAAAAACTCAACATATATATACATCAATATAATTGAAAATAATTAAATAATATGGGTGATTAATATATTTATACGTACCTATTTATCTCTTAAACCATATGCTAAATCAATTTCCCTTGGTGTAACATTGGAATCTCCATTACGATGAGCTTCTTTAACCAATGAAGCCACACTTTCCCATGTTAATGCGCGACTGGATTGTTGACATCATTCAATCCATACCGTCATCCAATCAAGATTGTTTGCAACACACAAATGTAGTGCATCCCACTCTTGACCAACTATATCAAAAATAATTGAAATTCACAAACAATGTATAATTAGTTAATTACCACGGTATACGACCTTAATTTATAATTGATGTACCTGAAAACCTAACATCCCACTACCAATGATCTTTTTTATCTTTCGTTGATGGATGAATTCAAATTAAAGGAGTATGCACAATGAATGAATTATGACCTTGAAGGGTACATGCACTCTTGTAAGAAAAAGCAAAACCTTAGTGGATACACCCATGTTCCTATACCGAGGGAAGATGTGTTTAAGAACAAAGAAGACAAAGAAGCAGAGGAGGTTATAGAAAGGTTGCAAGAAATGGATGATTCATCTAAAGAAGAATCTACAAGAGAAAATGAAGCACAATCACAACAAAGAACAGTCTTTCGGATGATGAATGATGAATATGAAGAACTCCCTGACAGGGACTTACAAGTAGCCAAGGAATTGTGTGTAGATAAAGATGATAGGATTACAGCCTATGAATCCTTTATTTCTGATAATGAGTTTGTCAAGTCAAGAGAATTTATATCTTTGTTATATAATTACAAAGGCAAAAGGTTGAGGGAATCCATCCCAAATATTACCCCTAAAAATGAACAATTGATGAAAAGGTAGAAAGATGATATAGGCAGTGAAGTGCAGAACATGACCCCTGAAAGGGGTAGACAGTTGTTACTTGAAGTTGGTGTAATAGTATTTCCTAGTTAGGACCTCAGTGCCTCTTTAATTTTTGATAGTTTTTTGCATAACAAGGAAGGAGAATACAAGTTAAACATAGAGGGTGTGAAGGAAATTTACATAGGGTCAAGATTCAATCTTGATGAAAATTCAATGTTGATATGGGCACTATACCAACCTCACAAAAGGCCAAAGACCATCGATATCGAAAAATCCTTTAGACACATGATGACCCTTAAAGGTGGGGAAATTGACCCTGTGGCTTCAACAGACGTGGGCATAAGCATTGCCAAGTTCAACAAGGCACAAACAATACAGTTGATGAAAGAAATAAATTATTACAAAATGAAAAGTGAAAAATCAGATTTGGAAATTACTGCCATGAAAGATGCCAAAATGAGGATCACCTCTGGAACTGATATAGAGTTGCAAAGTGAATATGAGCAGTTGCAAGAACATCAACAACTAGTAGAAAAGATGAAGGACCTTTAGTTTGACACTGTGGCAACAATGTTGTACAAGAGATTGATAAACCTGAAGATATGCCTTGATGATTTTTGGCATGTTCACAAAAAGAACTATGAAGCCATTCTTGAGCATGGGAGAGTGAAAAACAAATTGGGTACTAAGAGACATGATATGTGCAACTACATGATGGATCTGACACCAATTCCATCTCAGCCATTGAGACAATCATGAGAAAGCATGACAAATATGATGAAGACTTACACTCAGAAAACACAGGGTTTGATGATACTGTAAAGTTGGGATTACCCAAATTATGTGATAAGAATGGGTTTATGAAGGAACGAGATGATTGGATGGATGAATGCAATAGGATACTTAAGGAAGCATTGGATACAGTCAAAGCATAAGGGCTATTGTTGGATGGAGTATGCAAACATATGGAATTGATGATAAACCTCGAATATGAAGCCTGAAATGCAGTGCATGATGCAAATACCCATACCTTGGAGGAGTATAAAAAACATCTCTCAACGGCTAAGTCAATGTTAGGAGAAGATTAAATTGTTTTATAAGTTTAATTAAGATCAGTAGTTTAATTATTTGCCAAAAGATAATCTGAAGAAACACCTTTGTTGGGTCTTCTTATATATATGAAATTTGAATTGTAATATTTGATCATCAACACTTTTTAAGATTTTAATACTTTTCAATAGTGAAAGACTTATTTTTTGGAGTAATACAATACCAGTGCTTTTCTATTTGTGTGTCGAAGATTCTTTCATTTGGACTAGTTCTATGTTGTTTCTCTTCAAGCAATTGAAGGCAATGTAAAATGTATTCTAATTAATCTCCATGACCATCTTATAATTATCTCACTTTCCTCAATCTACCTTAACCCATCGGGTACTCCCTTTTGAATTTGTTAATGGAGTTGGGATCTCAAATGCGATCTACATGGATTTTTGTTGCGAACTTGGGAAGATATTCAGTAATGTACACCATGGTCTAGTATATCTCTCCACCATAGAACCCTCAAGATGTGCTCTTTGTCTAACCAAAACCTTCAAAAATTTCAAGTGTCTCTCAACCATCCACATTGACCTTGTGTGTATAGGCCCACACAATTCAATCTCCTCAACTTGGTGTATGAGGTAGTGTTCTTGTGCATTGAAAAATGTCGAAGGTAGACACTTTTGCATTTCACACATTAGACGAAGAGTTTTTCTCTTCCAATAATTTATATCTTCTTTATGAATTTTTGTAGATGACAGTCATCTACAAGTGATTCAAGGCGCAAATATATAAATGAGATTTAACAAAAATATACAATATATTACATAACAAGTCAAACAAATGGCAAATATAAGATCTATACAACGAATTAAACAAATATCGCTATTTACCTCATGTATTTTCCAAGATCATATATAACTTGTTTGACATTGTTGTCAAAGTTGTCTGGAAGAGATAAAAGTAGAACATACTGCAACAATTATAAAATGATTTTTTTATTATTTTTCCAAAACTAGTAAATTAGGTATGTCAATCATGTGTTTTCATCCCTGACCCAAATTCACTTTTCATTGTTATGATATTGTTTATGTTCGCAACAAATCCTGTGGGAAATCGAATTTGTTGTATAACTTTTTTTATAGCATTGCTTTGTTGCTCCGTTAATAACCAAGGGCGCTTATATTAATTTAGTCTTCATCGCTATTTAATTGAATGACATTTTTCATTGCATAATTGGCTTCCTGAATGTCACTACAAATTTTGACCATTTTTTTTTTGTCATGCCCTCCATCCAATATTTTTCATAACGTTTTTGTTATATTATTTCCAATATGCATTGTATCAAACAAATGCACAATTTATAGTTGTTTATAGTAGGGCAACCTACTAAATTGTTTGGGATAACTTTTGAGTCCTTGTGGAAGCCGGCCATTAATGCCTTGGCGACCTTCATGAAACATATAAGTTAAACAAATTAACAACAACAATCATTGTCAATTACAACATGAGTAAACATAACACAATATAAAAATACAAATTCCAAACATATCATATATGATAGATAAACAATTTGATCCAATGTATAACCTTAACAATTAATTCTATTATATTCCAACTTCCATAGGCGAGGTGTCATTCTTTGTGGTTTTGATGTAGTCTCTTCTTTCCCATTGAAAAGATATTTTTTAGTAGTTCAATACTTATGATTTCTATAGAGGAAATGCCTATACTCACCAAACACCTGCTTTCCTAAACTTGTTGAATAACGAGATCTCATCTTTGGACCACAAACTGGACATGCAAATTTTCTCTTTGTTTAAATACCTACAAGATCATATATAATTGGATTAAATATGTCAATTTTTATAATTATATATAATGAATAGATTATTTAAAAAACATGCATGATATCTACTTCATAAAATTAAATATCGTTAAAGTGCAGTTAAACATTATAACATACCACAAAAATGTGTTAGCTCTGGGGCATCATGAATTGTCCATACAAGCATTGCATGGAATTGAAATTGTCTTTGTCCTATTAGTCTAGAGACGTCATACATAGTGATGCCATTCTATAATTTTAGTAACTCGTCGATAAGAGGTTCGATATATACATTCATATCTTTAACTTGGTACTTATCTAGTTGAATGAACATAAACATTACACAATTATTATAACTATTTTACTGCTATATATATATATATATATATATATGCGCATGACTATTAAATGAAAAAAATATGTCATTATGCAACAAATAAGACAAATGAGGTATTACTACGTTAAAAAAAATTGATGTAAACAAATACCTGGAACAATCATTGCCAACATTATGTGTTTCCTCTTTATTAACATTCATAGAGGAATATTATTGTTGATAACAAAAATAGGCCACACCGAGTAAATAGATTTTAGCTCTCCAAATGGATTGACACCATCCGCTGTCAATAAAAGTCTGAGATTACAAGATTCTTTGAAGTGTGGCTATTTTTCCTCCATGTCCCTAAATGCAGAACCATCCGCAGGCATTTGAAGAATGTCATTTCCACTTCTATTTCATGCTTGGTAATCCATAAATTACACTAAGCTTTCACACCTAAATAATCGTTGCATAAATGGAATAATGGGAATATAACGAAAAACCTTGCGAGACACCTTTTTTGTTAATTGATTTGTTTGATATCTACTGATATGATATTTCAAGCATGTTATTGCAAATTCATGTTGTTTATGATATATATATATATATATATATATATATATATATATATATATATATAATATGATCATTGGGACATGCATCTATTGTTTGATACTCCATTCCAATATCTTTCATAATGGCAAATAAATCTCAGTATGAGTGAGGTAAAATATTTGATGGTGGTAACAAAAATTCACCTATCAATCTATGACAAAAAAATAATTTGTTAATATAAAGAATATTAATGGTACATATTTCATCTTTTATTTACTAGCGATGAACTAATTAACAACAAAAATAGATGAAAAAAGATGGCATATATGACATACCTTAACATCCATGAGATTGCTATGTTGGATAAACCATTTATAACCTTCAAGTTCATCAACAACAATACAACAGAGAGAAGAATTGTTTGGGAGCCTTCATAAAGAGGCTTATATGCCTTCTCAAGTACAAGTAAATTATGAACATCATCAAAGTTATCTCGATCATCATGATCAGCTGCACCACTAAATGTGTCATAGATCAATGTATTTGTACCATCATTTTCAACTGTGTTTTCTAGCGCATGATCATCTTCTTCTATAGGATCATTAATTTCATCTTCGATATTCACAGCTCCATGTTCCTCCACTTGCAAATCCACATTCTCCGGGCCATGATAATCCATATCATGTGCCCTAGGGTGCCCCACCTTTATAATAATGATCAACACAAATAAACCATGATCATGATAAAGTGATTTTTTATATATATAAAAAATGTTAAAATGATATAAACATTTACAAATTCACTCAATACAAAGACATATAATGAACAACTTACCAATGGACGATAATCATGCCCCCCTTCAACGTGACCATGTTGCCTACAATGTTTTTTCAGTTGTTGTGATTAAAAGTCTTCTCGTCTTTAAACCCTTGCAATTATTGCAAGGATAATAATATTTCCCCATCACCCTTTCTTTTCAATCTAGCAAGTGTCTCTTCATTTTGTTTTGCACTAACATTATCTGACATGATTTTTCTTTACCAAGCTTGAATATTTAGATATTCAAAAAATATCAAACTCACTCCAATAGTTTTTAATCATAGACAGGTAACAAAATTTAATAATTCTGATATTTTGCACCAAAAAAATCTGGCTTATAACCTCCACAAACTGTCACAAGTATAACAAATTCGCAAGTATAGAAAAACATTGTCGCAAGTATAGATAAATTGTCAAACTCACTTTTATTTATTAAAAAACATTCGAAGAGTTGTTAATCGATTACAATTTGAATCACATAGATACAAACACAGTTACTATGGGGGTGGTATGTACTATATACCATTTTATTATTATGTTTTTTTTCGTAAGTCTATTAATTTCATTTCGGTAATATTTTTTTATATTTAATTTTTGTCACAGCAGAACATTGATCATAGGGGGAAGGCTCCGGCCCAAAGCATAGATCACGATGCATCTTCAGGCGCTTCTACTCGACAGGTTTACCTCATTGTAATTGTACAAATTAGATAAGAGCAAAATATTTTATTATTATGTTTTTTTCATAAGTTTATTAGGTTAATTTTGATAATATTTTTAATATTCTTGTCATAGTCAGATAATCGGGGAAAGGCACCAGCAGTAGACGAGAGCATCCATAGGGAGGTGCAGTCTCTATTATATGATGATGACATCGCATATTCCGCAAACCCTTTGGATACCATAAGAAAAATCCAAAAAAAATGCAATGAAAAAATCCTTCAGTTATTATTCATAGTGCCTCAAACAAATGAGATAAGAGAAAGGGTTAAAATATGGACTGAGAGAGTACGAAACTGTCAAGTAAGTTGTCATGAGATCTTTAATTATAACATAAGTTCATTCATGGTTTTATATTTTGTACTTTTTTATGTTATGAACTAAAATGTGTTGTTTTTACAGTATTTTTTGCGTCCTCATGATGCTGCTAGCCATGATCAAGGTATTGTAGATGCTGCCTTGGGAGTAGGGGTTGTTACAAGTGTCGATCCTAATCTTCCTGCGCATACATCACATCATCCGACCCCATCATCCATGCCTATATTGTCGACTGAAATGTCGCAACACATAGCATGCAGGGATCGTTAGTGCACCCTCTAGCAACGAACACATGCCAGAACACGAGTCAGGACATGTACTTGGAAATGTAGAGGCCACTAGTACTAGTGATGTTTTAGCAGCATTTTCTAGATCTTGTAAGAATTTGTTTCACATGTGATTAATGTTAAACCTAATTTGTGATATGATCTTAAATTGATGATTAAATATATTATGGATGATAAATTAGGCGATCTTTTGGTGATATTCTTGCATTTACTTTTGACAGTTTGTTTATTGTCATGACCATGAAGGTGGAATACACTCGTATACTGTGAAAAACAAATTGAAATTTAAATGGATTATTATATAGCTAAAGTATAAAATATTTAGTTACCAAATTTATGTGATATCAGATTTTTATTTATGATTGTGTTGGTATTGTGCAAGGAGGTAACTGTGTTAGCATGGGAAGGATGAACCATCAAGAGCAAATCAAAAGACATCTTCTTGAGGATATAAAGTTAATATGTTGATAGATTAAGAGGTGAAGGTTGATATTAAAGGTATAATTTCTTTTGGTTTGTGAGAATATTTAATTGTGTGAGTTAGGGGTTGGGAACCCTTACCCAAGTGTGAAACTCAGATGGATCTTTAAGTGGGTCTTTAAAGAGGGTTGTTGGTCATTTTCCTTGGTTGGGATACAAAAATAAAGCCCCTAGGGTCTATACCATAGTGGTAGGGGTCAAGTGGGCATGCAATAAGGTCCCAAGGACATGATTTGACTCCTGAAAAGTCCTCATAATGAAGAGTGACGAATTTTGAGGAGAGAATGGAGAGGTGAAAATATTTGGGGTTGTCCAAGTGCATGTTGCCTCTTTAATGAGAAAAGACTCTCATTGAAGAAGGGACGTACACTCCACACCTCCCCATCCAAAAAGTTGCAAGTTGAAACTCATATATAGTTGGAGAGGGAGAATGAGTAGGGTGTTACCCACTTCTCCTCTTGGAGAACTTGAAAGGAGATGGTAGAAAGAATGTGAGGAGATGAGTCTACCTCTTTGGAAAGATAGTGATCAAGATGGTTTGGCTTGGTAAAGAAAGATGGATACAAGAGTGCAGTCCCTTCATCTAAAAACAAAGAGATAAGTTCTTCCTTATTCCCATTTTTCCCCTTTGTTTATTTGTTGTAAGAAGGTGGTATGTTGCATGGATCATAGTAGAGATAGAGAGTAGAGAACCCATATACATGAAATTTGGTGCTATGTTATTGTTATTTCTTTGTAAAAATTTGAAAAGACTCCATGCATCATCTTGGAGCTAAGAGACTTCCTTGCTCGGGGGTATGGCGAGAGCCCACGAGGCTCCATAACGCCATTACGGTAGGGTGGAGAGCAAGCCTTACTAATTGATGCAATTTACATTTCAACATGAAGTATTTTCACAATTCAGTATTGAAGTAAAATTTTAAGAAATAAATATTTATACAATTTATATCAAATGGCATATGAAATATATTTAGAATTGTATTAAATTAATTATATATTTGCATTTACTTAAATTGGACTGAAACAAGGAAACACAAATCTGCATATTTGAACGGGGTTAATACAATTTTTTGATGTCCATTCTCTGCAAATAGAGGTTTTAGTAGAGGCTGCCCTCTCCTTAAGCTTCATGCTAGAATAAATGAGTTTAAAAGAGATAATATATATTAGATAATTGCATTTTAAATCTGTGATGTTTGGATCATGAAAACCTCTATTGTGCCATGTATAAATTTAAAAAGTATAGCTTCAATTTGCTGTTCAAAAAGAGAGAAAATATATTTTTATACTTGTAAATTTTAGAGGAAATATAATCTCTACTTTTTTTTAGAAAGCAAAAGTTTATACAGACAAGTAAAAGTGAGAGACAAAATAAGAAAACTTAGTAGATCTCACCCACGATACAATGGAAAAAAGAGATGGGTAATATTATTTCGGGTAAATAAACACAGAGAACTTCTGTGTAAATTTAAATGCATAGGCTCTATCATTTATTGCACTCTCTCAGGTAGTGTTCTCTCAATAGATATGAGGCTATCTCGAGGCAGAGGCTCAGGAAATACTAGTGGGACTTGCATTCTATGCCAAACCAATAAAACAAGTTGCATCGCTATTTAGGCAAGTTCAAACTCGGAGAAGGCAGGGAAACAATTGTCTGCATATCTAAAACAAATAAATAAAACATAATGGATCTATTGGGGTTTGTCCTGTATAGAGATAGCAAAACAAATTATATGCATATTCAGCAAACTTCTCTGTCATCCGAGAAAAGAGAGTTTTAATGGTGAAATGAATAGACTTATTCAAAATAGAAATAACAAATAAAAGTAAATACACACATGAATAATCAAATTCTTATGTATACAGTATCTCATAGTGCAATGCAGCACCTAAATTGTTAAATCTAAAAAGGGCATAAAGTAATGTTAGACCATTCTAATGAATAGAGGGGTGGCCTCTCTATGGTAGTTTTCATTTTGGAGTCAACAGTTGTCACCCTCCTTATTCTCTTCACTTCTCAACATTTCACAGGGTCCAAGAGTCGAGTAGTTACAACCTTGGTCAGAGAAAGAACAGGAAATTTCTAACCACCAATAACTTTAGATTTGGGCATCGATCTCTCTTACAATCAAGTGGGAAGAGAGAGAGAGAACAAGACGTGCAAAAAAAAAGGATGGAAATTTGGTGCCATAGATAGGTTGAATAGCTCATGTCCTAGGTTTGTGTTATTGGAAGGCGGTTGCTATTACTCACCTACACTCAACCTACAACCTCAATTAAGCACACATATTATGACCATGTTCAAAAATCAAAAGGGGCGAATACCAGGCATCATAATTTATGGTTTGGTCGGAATAATTAAATTCTAACTGCTTTGAAAGTGGAGAATATCGTACTTTCTTTGTATATACGCCAAAGTTTAATTGCATTCATAAGTGGCAAGTGAATGAGGATAAGACTAAGAGCTGTGATAGGTGTCAAATTACTAAATGTCCCTTAAATACTCTAGGGAAGTGGCCCAATCCTACGAAGTAGCTGTGCTAGTATGTCAGAGAATGCCATTGTAGTTTGAGAGGAACTACACAAGTTGGAAGGTCAGTTTCCCGCTCATTTGCATAATTAGCCGATCTTAATCTTCTCCAAAGTTTGTTTCGAGGAGTGTGATAGTGAGAGTAACAAAATATTTAATTACTAAAAAAAATAGTGATACTTTGCTTATACAGATCAATCAAGTGTAGCATTGCAATATCAGATCACTTGGTCAGACGGTGATGATTTTTACTAATTAGCACAAAAATAATGATATTTTAAAGATTTATATGTATATAAATAAATTAGCATATAGTGATATTGAAAATATCCATACGGACATAAATATCCAAAAGCCATGCATGTGCGTATTCACTCAAATATATAGAGAGATTTGTATTTGTAAATAAGAATCTCTTCCATAGAGGTAAACAATTGTAAAAATGCACACTCCAACCATAATACCACAAATAGAACAAATATGAGTCATAATACTCAAATTCATGTTCTTTTTTCTTGTTAATAATCGCAAGGTATAAGAATGCATAAGAAACTTAAATCATTTGTTAGTAAGGGGAGGAAGAACAAATGTAATTTACAGCTTGAGCTTCTCAACTTTAACCTTCAAGGTAAATATTTGGTACCGATGCAAATGGATGTTAAATAATACTGGTATCTAAACTATATTAATTCACTCAATACAATTTTCCCAGTCATGGTGTTAAAGGAACTGAAGTATAGAATAGTATTAAATCTGTTTTAAGATGTTCACATAGGGACCTTTATCTGATAAGAAGAAAACAGATGGCATAAAACTTTATCAGCTGTTAATGTTTGTGAATCACCTTTCGTGCATCTACTTTTGCAGCAGAAAATTGGGTGATAAAGCACAAAAAATAAGGTGTTAAATATGGAAGACTATAAATAGCAAAAACTTAAGCTGAAAACATAAACTAACTCCAGCATAAATTTAGTGACTAAGATATAACAAAATGCTAAAATTATCTTCTAATGTTAGTTTTTTTTTAACTGCTGTAAAAAAATTGTGCCTTAAATCTGGAATTGTATCTTAGAAAATAAAATATATAGCTGCACTCAAACTGCCAATTTTGAGTGATCCGTAGAGTGTCTAAAGATGATTTCTGCAGCAGCAATTTGACTTTGTTAGCGAGCAATAATAAATCATGATATAAGTTGTTAAACTAATGTTAAAATTTTAAAAAAATAAAAAAATAAAAAAATCTGAATATTGTATATCCACATGGATGCATTTTAAAAGTGAAATGGAATCCCAATTTGCCTTAAAAGTGAGAATAAGATGAAATACAAATTTTGTAACTTGAATAAAATCTAAATGCCCTTTGCCCTATGATTTTGGCATTGCCCAAATACAAAAGTTAAATATGCAAGGCAATGCTTAAGATGAGATGACTTAGTTCTATCTCATGAATTTTATATGCACCAAGATGGTATCCTAATTAGGTACTTAATAACCTGACAATATTGCAAGATTGATCTCAAACTCAAGATGTGCTGCACCCTAGATTTGCTGAAAAAGAAGAAAAAGCAATATTAATACGAGATTTATTCTTAGTCATCGATTATTGACATTAATAATATATTTGTTAATCTGGGAGTGATTAATACTATTGAGGATAATTCAAGATTAATAATAATATTATTTACTTGGTTCAATGCAAGTGAGATTAACGATGTCAAATTGAGAGTAAAATAAACAAGTATCATTTTTGAAGCATCTAAGTTACACAAACTAATTTTGAATAGAAACTAAATATCAACTTCTCGTTATTCTAGGGCCCTTGTTGGTTTGATATTAAACAATAATATTGATATCAATGCGGACTATTATTACTATTTCTAAGGTTAATAACAAAATGATGACTATATATAGTTTATGGGGCTCTAATATTACTATTATTAGGTTACATGTATTTTCAAAAGTATAGTATATCATTAAGTAAAATGAGGTATCTCTTCATTGTGTTTTGCATATGTAAATAATCACAACAAAATGGTGTGAATGAAGGACACTAATAACATCTTTGACTAAACAAAAAGAAATGGTGGGTTTTTCTAGTGAAAATTATGGGCATGACAGATCTTCCTGTATTACTAGTACGGGAACATTGTCAGTCACATTTGTGGTGACTGAGGATTTTGTTCCCATAAAGATAGAGAAGGTCCTAGGTACTTTAAAAAAAATTAATTATTATTATATAGAATTCAATTGAAATTTATTTATTGATCACTATTTTTAGACTAATGATCTCATGATCATTTTGTAGGAAATGGTGTTTTTTATAAACATTTAAATGATATTACATTGGAGATATTTGGGCCCACTATACGTACACAATGGAATGCCCAAAATCAAGATTTGAAAGATGAGCTCATTAATCGTTTAGTTGTGTTGTTCGATAATAACACATTCAACCAAACCAAAGTCTGTAAGAAAGTTGGTACCTATCTAAAGTATGTGAGAAACCAATATAGGTCACATTTAAAGAACAAAAGTACAAGCGTCTCCCCATAATTCCGGAGAGGGAGTGGAAGGACTTGGTGTCAGATGGAAAGGAGAAGGCTAAAAAGAAAAAAGGAAAGACACCACTGGGCCAATGAAGGTATGTGATACTATTAGCAATGTAATTATATATTGATTACTCTTTCTTTTTACATAATCTAACGTATTTCAAACTTTTCATAGGTTGTCCGACACATCGAAGGAAATAAAGGAAAGACTAGAAAAACATAGGCAGCACAAACTTGGCTCTGGTGGTTATATGAAATTAGTTGTACGAATTGTAAGTATCAATAAATGAAATATTGCATCCAAATAATAAATTGCAAACAATTTTGGTTTTATCACACCATAGAAGCAAAATTCATGATCTTATGCAAAAATGTAGGGCTCTGAATTCAATAAAGTTCCCATAGAAAATGACCTAAAGATTTCCTTCTAGCGAGGCTATGGAGCCGTGGCTGAATGCCTAAGACTCTTGATTGGGAAAACACAATCTTCCACTACATCCGACATGCAGGTAAATAAACTCAATGAAGTTTATTTAAAACTGAATACTTGTGCAATCTATTCAATATTAATTTCCACCATAAAGTAATTATATGCCTATTTGTTTTAAACAGGCAAGCCATGATAATACTACACATGACATTGGAATGCAGCCTGGTGAGGGTGGAGCACAACCTGCAAATGAAGGTCATGGTGTGCATCTCGATACTAGATGTATTCATGTGTTATACAAAACACAGTATGGATTAATACAATTAAACATTTTTAATTGCAATTGGTGTATTAATTAATGTAACCTTTCATGTTTCAACTTTAGAGCATGTAGAGTGTGATCAACATGTTGAGCATGATCAGGCTAGACAAGAACAAGAACATGATGTGGCCCCATCAGATAAAGAGGACCACTCTAATATTCTTTTAAACATATTTAATTGCAATTGGTGTGTATTAATTAATGTAACCTTTCATGTTTCAACTCCAGAGGATTTAGAGGGTGTTCAGCGTGTTGAGCATGAGGCTATAAGACAAGATCGGGAACATGATGTGGCCCCATCAGGTAAAAAGCACCACTATAATGTTCTTTTAATTAATGAAATACTTGTAACAATAATAATAAAACATATCAATTTAACATTTCTTTGTTATTGCAGCAAACCCCCCCTTGCAACGGCGTCCATGTCATGAGTACATGACGAGGCATACATTAAGATCACGAGCAAAGGGAAGAACAACTAAAGGGGGGACAGATGATTTAGAAAACGATACTCCACTTCTTTTTTAGCTACAAAAAAAAAAAAAAAAGTGATTGTAATCATATTATGACAACCATATTTTTTATAATATGTTAATGAATGTTAAAAAATTATATATTTTGACAACCATATTTTTGATAATATGTAAAAATTGAAAGAATGAATGTTATATGTTATTAATGGATAAATGAATGATTAATGTTATATGATCGGGTATGGGGAATTGAGAGTGATGTGAAAGGGGGGGAGGGAGAAGCCAAATGAGTTCCAATGTCACATGGTTGGCCCTGTTAAGTAGAGAATATTAAACTATTCTCGAAACAAAGAGAAGTTCAATAAGGTAATGCACTTTTCAATATTTCATTATGTTGCACTTTTTAGCTTATGCGATTTTCATTAGTTCACTTTGCTTCAATATGTTACCCTTTGTACTTATTTTACTTTTTTACACATCTCATATGTTACCCTGGATGATAGCTTTTGTAGGGGAAGCTATCCACAAATGGATCCCACGTCTGAGGATATATGAGTTTGGATTAGACAAACTTGGGATGTACTCATGTAGCGTAGAAACAAAAGAGAAGAGCCCAACGATTTCAGCACAAGAATTGGCTTGAGATTGGTACGTGGTTTGAACTAGGTCTGGGTATGAGGGGTCTAGGAGAGAGCCCTGTAACATAGTTGGTATTAAATCATTAAACATACAGATATTGTAATTATATGGTTAATGCTAAAATCATTCACAATTCACTATGTCATGAGTAGCTTGTGATGATGTCATACCATTGTTTGGTAGGTTATTGATTCTGTAGTTGCTCCCAATAATCATCTCTAGTTGCTTACATGTCATTTGATCCATGAGGGGCACCTTTCAATATGGGTAGCAGTTTTATAGATGATTCTCTTATTTAGTGACCAATGGAATAAGTAAGTGGATGGATTGCTCCTAGTAATCACCTGTCATGTGCTTCACGCATTGATGATAAAATAATTTCATTAGATAGAATTAATACAGTTATGTATTATATGTTGCTAGTTTGGTTTTTGGTTTGGGTTTAACTGTTATTTTTATTCGCCTAGGTATCATATTAGAAAGCATGCACATATTTTTCCAGAGATCCATAAAAAAAGTGACCTCTCTCTCTCTCTCCCACACACACACACACACTCACTTTCTCGCTCTCACACACACAACTGACCAAAAATAGAATGTACTGTTTGGAAATCATTGTGGATTTAATTTCTATTTGAACTCAATTGTAATCAGGTGGGCTTCATACATTGCGGGAAAAATACTTGTTTTGATTTGTGAGCTTGGTGTGCAGTTAAATGATGGCATCAACATACTTGTATGTTGTCTTTACACTAACTTTTTCTTGTAAAATGTTAAGAATGTATTTTACTTTATTCCACTATGAGAGAAGAAGGTGACTATTAGATTTTTTCCCAAGGAGATCTTCACATATTTGAAATTTTACCATAAGTCTTCCATTTTTTCATTCACACCTGTCTCAACTATTAAAACCAATTTTGTGATTAATCCTTTCAAATTAGTAGATAATTGTTTACTTTT
>VDFB02107030.1:0-26854 GCA_007258455.2 Sequoia sempervirens
CATCTTTTGCATTTTAGCATCGATTTACATTGGTCATTTACGTGCTTGAAAGTTTCTGAAGTCTTTGCAGTGAACTCTTCTATGCATAACTTGTAGTCATAGCATTCCTTGGGACGCACTTCTATATTCTTCTTCCTTTGTATCCTGGTCTTTTTGTGACTCGTGATCTTTTACCTCATTTTATACAGTTGGTTTCAAATACCACTAACAATCAACCTAGATCTTTATATTGCTCTTCTATTTTGGATGGATGGCTCATGCATCCCATAGTCAATCTCTTTACCTTCATTTTAGTCTAAAATTTCCTTTTTAATTGGCCTTTCTATTTTATTGAACCATTTGGCATCATGGCTTGGTCGAGAATATCTCTTAATAATCGATTTTCTACTCTGATGTAGTTATTGGGAATGGATTGTTCTAAGTCTTCATTGAGAATCTATCGATACTTCTTACCTTTGGCCAAAATTTTGAACTGGCTTAGTAATAAACTCTTACTTCATTATGGATCCTTATATTTTCTTAGAGCTAGAATTCTTGAAGAGGTCCTTTATATATATACATCAGTTGTTTGTGTCTAAATCTGCATTATGTAGTTAAATCAACTTCTTATAGCGCAAGCCTATCTTTCAGATTGTTCCATTTAGAATCACCAATATTCTACACAAGAACATAATCGTTGTTTAAATGATGGAAATGGTTCATAGGTAAACCAACAAAAGTGGTTTAAAATTTGAGCGAGGAAGGAAAAGTTGCAAAAAATGACCCCATGCAAAAAAAATGAGCTTTTGGGGTTTGAATGAACCATTTGGTTTGAGTGAACCTAAAAAGGGTTCGAATGAACCCTAGTTCGAACAAACCAATTAAATGCTAGGTCCCACCATTCTTGCCAAAAAACAAAAAGAAAACATTTTTTGAAAGGGGGTTTGAATGAACCTTGGTTCACCTGAACCCCCCTTTTCCCACCTTCTCACCCTCTAGCACCAAAAATGTCTAGAATTTTGCACTTCAAAGCTCAGGTTGAGGATGAAAATGGAGGATACTTCATAGACCCAGCTAGATGATGGTAGTCCTCAAAATGAGCTATCTAAAAAATATAATTTTAATATGTTTGGTTTTATTATGTATTTGTTTTTTTAGTTTTATTAAACATAGGTTTTTCACTGAAAATCAAGCTCTTTGTTCTATACATGTAGAAAAATAGCAAATTATCAAAAAAAAATTGAAAAATATGAGTGCACTAGATATTGAAGTCCTTGATCCAAAAAACAAAATTTGAATTTCGATACATACAAAAAAAATTATTTGTTATACGGTCTGCCTATGTTTGAATTGTAATTGGTTTGAATTCAAAACTTGATTAAGGAAAAAATATTCAATAAAACACTATCTAACCAATTGGAAGCACTAGATATCGTAGTTACAAATCTAAATTCAAAATAATTAGAATTTTATCCTTCATGGAAAAAAAGTTATGCGTAATACGGTGAGTGTTACTCCTTAAAAATATTGTTTGCTAAAAAAACTAGTTTTCAAAGGAGATGGAAAAAGAAGTGCAATTTGATTCCAAATTTTTTGAAAAAAAAATATATAGAATCTACAGAAAAAATGTGACAAATCACCAATTTGTATTATCTTCAAATTCTTCATGATTTAGCCACTATAGGTGCCCAAAAGTGAATATTTAGTTAGAAAAAATTATTTCAATGTCCAATTTGGCAAAAAATTGTAAACTAGTATTGTGGGATCACCATCACATCTCCCTAAATGATTTCTCTTACAAGAATCTTGGAGATGAATTGTGATGCAACACTAATTTTGTTTAGGCATAGTGCCTTCTACTTTTGTGCTCCATCTTCCTCTATCTCCCTTGGATCACTGCTTGGAAGCCTTACTGCTGGGTGGAAACGAAATTCCTTACATGTCTTCTTGGCTATGTTTTATTTTGTTTGGAAATTCCATCTCATACTTAAACAATCTTTGATGTCAAAATATGTTTGGAAGTTGGTATTATGTGTGGTGTTGTTATTATACAGTTTCATGTAGATTTGATAAATGAATTTCTTAGGCATTTTATTCTATGTTGGTAGTAAACTTTGTGACCTTCGATAGATAAATATCTTGTTGTGTGTAGTTATTGATATTCGGCGCCTGTGGTGTTTGCAAACATAGATATTGGATGTATTCCTTATTGAATGAATTTTGATAGTAAGCATAATATATAGCATTAGACGAATAAATAACAATTGATTTATATCCCTAGCACTTGATTCAAAGTTGGAAAATTGATTCTTGTTTAGATGGTATTTTATTTTTATGAAATTTGTTGGGTATTCGATATTACATTATGTTAGTTGATGAAATTGCTTATGCATGGTAAATCAATATGGTATATATATGCCAGTGTATGTATCTATTTATGTATTTGGCATAGCTATTAGGTGATATAGGTGTTAGAAATATTTTTTCAATTATATCATATGCTTGTATATATGTATACATGTATTTGTATTATAATGATAGAAAAGGTATAATCAGGCTTTAAGATTATTGGGTTATGTAGATAAATATATTAGAAAGTTGAATAGTTATTTATATTTTGAAATTGAAAGGAATTGATTATACATATTAGATAATTGGGGGTTTGGTTTGAGTAAATGAACTAGATTATCTAATGCTATTTTCTTTTATAAATAATTAATAGTTAGAATGAGAATTACCTTGTAGTTTCCTGATTGGATTATGGGTCTTGTTTGCTATCTTGAATAATGTGTTTATTTAGTGAAATTAAGTGGTTTCGGAGCATTATGTCAAGTAGGAGTCTAGGAAATAGGGAAAATGTTCATATAGTTTAAGGATTAAGTTATTTACTTTTATGATAGACACTTAAGTATTTAAGTTCATCTTATGGAAATTAGTTCAATAGATGTCTATAGTGATTTAAAAGATATAAGAAGGTTTTGTCTTAGAATTTAGTATTTATATCATGGCTTAACCTTTTAGAGTATTTACCACAAATTTAGTTAAGTCTAGTATTTTAACTTCCATACTCATGATAAGAGAAGTTAAGATGTTAGGTAACGATATTTTAGCATGCATAGAAGCAACATTTCTTTCAAACAGAGAATAAGATAAGTTGTGAATTTTAATATGAGAACATTTTTGGATAATAAATTAGAATATTGCTATTGTGGTTGTGTTAATAATGATATAGTGATTTTGTACATATAATTGTTTTAAGTGTTGTATAATTGTTTTAAGTGTTTGGATTAAGTGATTAATTTGTTGAGTAAAATAGGAAGTGGAAGTGATGTTTATTTATGGAGAGGTTCGTGATTGCTTGTTTATTGTGAGGTTGCTTTAAAATAGTGTATTTAATGGTTGCAATGTTTGATTGTTTCCTTGTGATGAATTATGTGTACGATTTGGAATTTAAGTTGATTTTGATTAATTGTGAAGTTACCTAGTTGTTCGTTAGTTATGTTAGTTTTGATTGAATTTGAAGATCTCTTTATGATGCTACCACTTGTTATTCTACACTTGTTGTTTCATAATTGTGGATTGTAAATAGTCTTTTGAGATCATGTTATTGTTTCAACTTCGATGGGGGAACCATTGTGTTAGTGATTTGTTGAGTTCCAGAGGTTGGGGAAAGAGTTTTATTTATGATTGGATTTTCATGTTGGTTCTTTGTGAACACTTGATTCTATCCTTGATTTATGATTATGTGGGTGTTGGCCTTGTATTGTGGAATTGTTAACTGTGGAGACTTTGGTTGAGGTGGTACATGCCTCACTTTATGTGTTAGTTCATGTGACTTTATATGTTGTGCAAGTTGGCTTACTCAGTTAGTGGACTATAGAGTCTTTTGTTGCTAGTAGGGAGAGTGGCTTCCCATGGGGGCTAGAGCCCTAAGTGCTGTCCAGGGTAACCCGTGTAGAAGCTGTGTTGATTTAGTGATAACCTAATAAATAGTTTGGGGGTTGGGTAGTACTCACATTAATAAAAGATAATGGATGCCTATCTCATGGCTCAAGTGCTCGTTTAAGCTTGAGATGAGATGAGAAGGCCTAGAATGGCAATATCAACTGTGTTGTCTTTATGAAAGGTATGTTGATTCCACATGAGTTAGAATGGGGGTCGGGGATCGGTTGAGGTTGCTAGGGTAACCTAGGATGGGGATCGAGACCTAGGAAGATCCGCATTGGGTAACCGATATCGAGTTATGCAATGACACTCTTCCCCATAGCAACCTTGTATGCCTTATTTTTTTTCCCCTTGTTATTCATGTACCTCTAGAAGCGGTTGTACTTTATGTTTTGTTGTTACTCTTGTATGTTGGATTCTTCTTAAGCCTATGTCTGCTTGACTATTTGTGTAGTGGGTCCTTATTGTCATCTCCTAGCATGGGGGTGGACCTTAGGGTTCCACATGGTCAGGTGGAACGTGCTATGCACTCCATTGGGTTCCTACTTGATGTACATGAACATGGATGTTGTACCTTATGCAAAGATTCCAAATCTTGTAGCAAACTTGAGATAGTGTTAATTTTATGTAATGTGATCATTTCAGTTGTATCTTATCATGTATATGATGTATCCTTCCTATTGTATGTTGGGAAGTATTGATGTAATTGTGTAATCATGAAACGATGCACCTTTATGTAATAAAAGCAATGTGTGTACTCCTTGGGTTTGAAATTTGGTCTTTTATGGTTATTTATTTAATATGATGTATGGATGTATGATGTTCATTTGCTTAATGCTATGGCTTTATAAGTAACCTTTGTGGGTTAGTTAATCTTAGATGTTGGAATAGAACATGTTAGGAATGTATGTATGTAATGTAGTCATGATACCCTAAAGGACCTAGTTGGAGCATATATACGTGTAGTTTACATTCTATGTTAGTTGATAGTATGATCTATTTGTTGATTGACTTTAAAAAAAAATTATGTCATAATTGTTAGTTAGATGTGTTATCCTTTGGGGTTTCATGGCGAGGTGTTACACTTGGTATCAGAGCCTAGGTTCATACACTAGGAACTCCTAATACATATGATCCCATTACGTTGACCTAGTTGGTTGTACTCTTAAGTTTATGTTTTCTCTTTTTGGTCATCCTTTCTTAGCAACCCAAGATTTGTCCTTAGATGGTGTTTGTCCAATGGTGCAAAAAACTAATGGAAAGGATAGGACCCTCGGTGTAGTGTGCAATGCATTGATATTCTTCCTATCAGGGATGAATTATGGAACCTTGTGTAGCCTTGTGATGTGTATCTTGGTAATGTGAATTTGTGTGTTTATGTGAAGAATGTGTGTTAAATCTAGAAATTTGTGCTTATGAAGTGATAAATTGTGTTTTCTATTTCTAAAAAGGCATAAAATTATGATCTTGTGTCACATATATTATGAGATTTAGCATTGTAAAATGAATAAAGTGGGAAGTCTTGCGTGTAAATGATGAATATTTAATGAAAAAGTGTGCCTTTTGTGCATAATTTTGTTGCATTTTGTAGAAGTATAACATTTTGATGTAATGAATCAACTTTGATGATAGATATGTAGCAGATGATTTACGATATAATTGTTGTTATTCATTGATGTGGATTATTGTTTGAAGTGCCTTGGTGGGAGGGATAGTGTAGCTTTACTCATTCACGAATACCCTTCTACGTTGCGATTTCCTCTCATGGTGTGCTTGATTGTTTGATATATATATTATTCGACAGTTTGTATGATACAGATTGCAGGTACTAGGCATCGACTCCACTTGAACTGTCAGGTCTGAGCATGCCTTAAAACTCAATGGAAATGTTGTTGAAAATGTAGATGACAAAAGGTCCCCTACCCTTGCCATCATCCTCAATGAGGATGAGTACCATTTAGTCACCCCATCAGTCTTGTTATTATATGTTGTCAGTTGGTCCTACTTCTTGATCTTGATTAAGGTTTAGGTAATTGTTTCATATTTGGTTTACTTGATAATTTGATGTTGCTTATATTTACATATGTTTTACTCTAACCTTGTGACTTCCAAGAGTAAGTCTAATCTTAGGGGGGAAGATGTAGTGCCCCTCCACGATTCTCCCTTCCATGATTTTTGATTAATTTTGGTTGGGTAGTTTTAATTAAATTGGTTTTATAATGTTGTTTGTTTTGGTGACAAATTAAATAAATTATTAAATAAAGCATTTTGATATATTAATATATATGTTGTTCTTGGATATTTAGATTATTAAATTAAATTGTTATGTGATAAAGTATTTTATAATTAAAAATAATGATATTTATTATTAACGATTGAGTTTTAATAAATTACAAAGTGAGAAAATATTTGAATATGCAAATAAAATATTAAAGGAAGGAGATAATGGATAATTTATTTAAACAAATAGAAAAGATAGAAAAAAGTAATTTCGAAGCACATGTGTGACTTTGAACTGGTTATTGTTTGGAAACTTGTTGTTTTAAAGAGATTTTTATCCACTTTTTGTTTTGGAAAAACAAAAGATTTCCTTGGTTATTAAATATCACTTTGGGGGAGATTTTGGGTTATCATCTTGATTTTTTTTAGTTTTTGAATGAGAAATTTGTTTGAAGAAATTCTTCTGTAGGATAATTGCATTTTTATGAATTGTTTCGAAAGAAAATAGGGAATTGGGAAAATTATGAAAGAATTGTTTAAGGAACATAAGAAGTGGATTGTAGCAGACATAGGAGTTAATCTCAGCACTGAGGCTTTGCTTCAGCCAACATTAATCTAGGCTCTATTGTTTCTAAAATTTAGTTTTGTTTGGAAAATGCATGCTTGATTGTTCAATGACAATTTATTTCTTAAATAAAATGATCCAAAAAATATATTCACAATCCCCATAAACATTGTTTTCTTGTATGACGTTCTTTTCCTCCTTGTCGGGGTATTCAAATGGGTTTTGTAGCTTTTAAAATATATTTTAGTTGGTGCATACTCGTCATCTTTTTCATTTTAACATTGATTTACATTGGTTGTTTACGTGCTTGAAAGTTTATGAAGTCTTTGTAGTGAATCCTTTTACACATAACCTGCAGTCATAACATTCCTTGGGATGCACTTCTATATTCTTATTCATCTGTATCCTAGTCATTTTGTGACTCATGATCTTTTACCTCTTTTTATACAGTCACTTTTAAATACCATTAAAAATTGGCCTGGGTCTGTATATTGCTCTTTTATTTCGGATGGACGGCTCATGCATCCCATAGTTGGCCTCTTTACCTTCATTTTAGTCTAAAACTTCCTTTTTAATTGACCTCTCTATTATATTGAACCATTTGGCATCATGGCTTGGTCAAGAATATCTCTTAATAATTGATTTCTACTCGGATGTAGTTATTGGGAATGGATTGTTCTAAGTCTTCATTAAGAATCCATCGACCCTTCTTACCTCTAGCCAAAATTTTGAACTAGCTTAGTAATAAACTCTTGCTTCATTATGGATCCTTATATTTTCTTAGAGCTAGAATTCTTGAAGAGTTCCTTTATATATGTATGTCAGTTATCTCTTTCTAAATCTGCATTATGCAGTTAAAACGACTTCTTATAGTGCAAGCCTATCTTTCAGATTGTTCCATTTAGCATCACCAATATTCTCCACAAGAACATAATCGTTGTTTAAATGATGGAAATGGTTCACATCTACCCGAATGATTTCTCTTGCAACAATCTTGGAGATGAATTGTGATGCAGTGCTAGTTTTGTTTAGGCATAGTGCCTTCTGGTTCTATGCACTGTCTCCCTCTATCTACCTTGGGTTGCTACTTGGCAACCTTGCTGCTGGGTGGAAATGAAATTCTTTACATGTATTCTTGGCTATGTTTTATTTTGTTTGGAAATTTGATCTCATACTTGTTGGTGTTTTCCACTGCACCTAAGATATCTCTAAGGAATAACCAGTTCCTATACTCAAGACTCTTGGAATGAATGGCCAACTAACAAGATCTAGCCTATGACTGAGATCTTCTGCACTTTAGGCTCTGTGGGACCAAGGAGGGTATTCCTAATGTGTTCATTTAAGATTTAGTTGTGTTGAACACTTCATAACACATATCATATTTGGATGAAGGATAATTATGCAACAATTACCTGGAAATTGGCTCGTTTCTAAGTAATTTGCTACCTGTTCATCAAAATGAAAACATCCCTGATATGAGTTGACATACATGAATATTTGAATTAATGAATTTTTAAATGAATTTAAACCTTGGCTGCAGGTTGGTCATTGAACGATTACTTGATTAACCCCTTAGGTAAATAATTAAGGAACTGATTAGTGTTGTATTTATTGGGAAAAATGGAGTCACATATGCAAGAATCAGTAAGACATAAATGACTCAATAATAAAATAGACTACCCTCACAATACTTTTCATCATGGAGCTTGAATTTTCTGATATATCAATACTTATCAAATCCTTTTCAAATAAATGTAAATTCATGGCCCCATCTAAGTATTTAATTGATTACTTGAATCAACACAGAGACCAGAGACATGCATTTGAACAAATATCAAAGTAGAATAAAATATCATTAATATTTCATTCAAAATTCACCCAGACTTGCAAGAGGAGAGAAATCTATCAGAATTATATATATTAACTTGCATTTGAACCATGTCTGAGAAAGGTTTTAAGGTAATTGCATATTTTCATTCATAAAACTCAAAGTTGACAAACTAGTCTATTCCTATCTACTAATATACTTCGACCAAAAAACCCTAGCAAGAGTCTATCTTTTTTGTCTCCTTTTAAAATGAGCCTTGGTTTCCCTTTTATAACACAATAGAAGCAACAAGCTTAGGGATCAATTGCAGTTTCGATATATAATTTTCATTTCATCAAAATTTTGACTACATTTTCTTACATTCCAAAATCTATAGCAAAATATAACTTCCGACCGAGAAGAGAAATGCAAATTTCTGCCAAAGCTCTCCTTTTTCGCCATCTGCACCACCATGAACTAGGTACCCAAAAATGCCACTAACGCACATGAATGACATTGAATACCAAAAAGTGCCACATATTCCATAACCAGGACCACCAGAGCACAATGCATCAACACAAAAAGTACCAACCCCATGCACAACCAATGCTCAATTTCCCATCACCCCGCCACCACCAGCATTATGCCCATGATATACTCGACCGCTTCTTGACATCGCCAGAGGAAGGGAGGACACCTTAGCTTCCTTCTTTTTTCTTTCTTCGTTCACCATGGTTCTAGTTTTCCCACTAGGGGTCTTAATCACTAGTGGCAAGAAAAAGATCACCTCCTCATCAGAGGGAAAACCATCATTTAATAGGGCCAAGTACCGACCATAAGCATAATCAGTCTTGGAGCCACTATTAGAGGAGTTTCTCATGAGGTTGATGGGAGAATATTGGCATCCATAGGAGCCACGTCCATACCTTACTTTTTGCTCTAATCTAGTAAGAGACTACATTGCACCCTTCCCTCTATCATTTGTTCCTTCCACAACATCACTCTAAAATTGCAGTCTTTGAATGTAGCTACTAGACGCTAGTCCAAGCTTTTCAGAAGAAGTGCTTGCTTTCATGGTGGGAGCAACTTCTTGTGCGTCTAACTAAAACTTTAGTGAACTCAAGCAAACAAATATTCTCACTGGTTTGCTCATCCTCTCTTCTAATAACTACTCACACTGGTCAAAAAACACTTAATTGCTAAATGGTAATGATACAAATAGCAACTACCTTTGTTGTATTTATCGGGTGAAGCAATGACGTCCACACTGAATGTTTATCGCACATGCATAACCTTAGCAACCCATTGGAAGGTGTATTAGCACCATTCAATTCCCAATTGCATGGAGTCCATAGAATATCCTTCATGATTACCAACATTTGCATCGTCACACGAATTGAGATTGACTCAATCACTCTGCAGGCTACTAGCCATTAATGCAGGTTGGTTGCTTAGAATAAAAATGGATGTCACAAATGCCAACTTTGAATTCTATCCTTTGATTCTCTGCTTTGATGGATGATCGGATAACCAACCTTCATATGACTTCCATTGATTTCCACTGGTGCTTCGTTGAAACACTCACAACCAATCATTTTCATCCATGTCGAATGACACCATCATTGTGTGTGGGTTCCATGGTCCAAGCAAGTGGAGGATAGGTTTCAAGATCTTGTTGGTTTTAACCATCGCTCACTTTAATTTAGTGAGCCAGCGAGGAATGGTGAAGATCATTCCACCCACTTGATCTTAGCCACTCGTTGAACATGTGGTACCATGAGATTGGTAGTGGGGAGTGGGTCCTACACTCTACACTGAACACGCGCCAGCTTCTCACTGACCTTACCATATTTAACTTGCTGTCACTTAACTCTTGTGGGCTGGCAGGGTACGGTTGAGGTCTTATCCCTGATCTTCAAATATTGCAACATACACATCACGTAATATTAGCATTAAATGGACTGACTAGTGACAATGGGACCCTCTGGGGTTAATGGCTTAATGCTCAAGTCTCCAGGTTAAAATTAAAACCCGACTTTAAGAAAACTTGACATGGTTGGACAATTTGATGACTGGTTCATTAGGTTAATGGCGCCGGTAGAGAAAGATGTTGGATGGCTTGAGAAATAACTTAAGGGGTCAATGACCAATCAAGTAGGTCAACCTAAATTTATAACATTTACATGCTTTAGGATAAAACCATACTCAACTATGATGACAAGGGTTTATCAAAGGCTAGCCAGACCCATGGAGATGAAAATTCATTAGGATTTTAGAAGCTCTAACAATACTTAAACAATCTTTGATGGAAAAATCTATTTGGAAGTTGGTATTATGTGTGGTTCTATTATTATACAGTTTCTTCTAGATTTGATAAATGTATTTCTTAGGCATTTGATTTTATGTTGGTAGTAAACTTTGTTACCTTGAATAGATAAATATCTTGTTGTGTGTAGTTGTTGATATTCAGTGCCTGTGGTGTTTGCAAACATATATATTGGATGTATTCCTTATTGAATGAATTTTGATAGTAAGCATAACATATAGCATCAAACGAATAAACAACAATTGATTTATATCCCTAACATACGATTCAAAGCTGGAAAATTGATTCTTGTGTAGATGGTATTCAATTTTTATGAAATTTGTTGGGTATCTGATATTATGTTATGTTGATGAAATTTCTTATGTATTGTAATTGATATGGTATATATATGTCATTGTATGTATCTATTTATGTATTTGGCATAACTATTAGGTGATATAGGTGTTAGAAATATTTTTTCAATTATATCATATGCTTGTATATATGTATACATGTATTTTTATTTTAATGATAGAAAAGGTATAATCAAGCTTTAAGATTATTGGGTTAGGTAGATAAATATATTAGAAAGTTGAATAGTTATTTATATTTTGAAATTGAAAGGAATTGATTATACATATTAGATAATTGGGGGTTTGGTTTGAGTAAATGAACTAGATTATCTAATGCTATTTTCTTTTATAAATAATTAATAGTTAGAATGAGAATTACCTTGTAGTTTCCTAATTGGATTATGGGTCTTGTTTGCTATCTTGAATAATGTGTTTATTTAGTGAAATTAAGTGGTTTTGGAGCATTATGTCAAGTAGGAGTCTAGGAAATAGGGAAAATGTTCATATATTTTAAGGATTAAGTTAGTTATTTTTTATAATAGACACTTAAGTATTTAAGTTCATCTTATGGAAATTAGTTCAATAGATTTCTATAGTGATTTAAAAGATATAAGAAGGTTTTTTCTTAGAATTTAGTATTTATATCATGGCTTAACCTTTTAGAGTATTTACCACAAATTTAGTTAATTCTAGTATTTTAACTTCCATACTCATGATAAGAGAAGGTAAGATGTTAGGTAACGATATTTTAGCATGCATAGTAGCAACATTTCTTTCAAATAGAGAATAAGATAAGCTGTGAATTTTAATATGAGAACATTTTTGGATAATAAATTAGAGTATTATTATTGTGGGTGTGTTAATAATGATATAGTGATTTTGTACATATAATTGTTTTAAGTGTTTGGATTAAGTGATTAATTCTTTGAGTAAAATAGGAAGTGGAAGTGATGTTTATTTATGGAGAGGTTCATGATTGCTTGTTTATTGTGAGGTTGCTTTAAAACAATGTATTTCATGGTTGCAATGTTTGATGGTTTCCTTGTGATGAATTATGTGTGCGATTTGGAATTTAAGTTGATTTTGATTAATTGTGATGTTACATAGTTGTTCATTAATTATGTTAGTTTTGATTGAGTTTGAAGATCTCTTTATAATGTTACCACTTGTTATTCTACACTTGTTGATTCGTAATTGTGGATTGTAAATAGTCTTTTGAGATCATGTTATTTTTTCCATTTCGATGGGGGAGCCATTTTGTTAGTGATTTGTTGAGTTCCAGAGGTTGGTGAAAGAGTTTTATTTATGATTGGATTTTCATGTTGGTTCTTTGTGAACACTTGATTCTATACTTGATTTATGATTATGTGGGTTATGGCCTTACATTATGGAATTGTTAACTGTGGAGACTTTGGGCGAGATGGTGCATGCCTCACTTTATGTGTTAGTTCATGTGACTTTATATGTTGTGCAAGTTGGCTTACCGAGTTAGTGGATTGTAGAGTCTTTTGTTGCTAGTAGGGAGTGTGGCTTCCCATTGGGGTAGAGCCTTAAGTGGTTTCCAGGGTAACCCATGTAGAAGTTGTGTTAATTCAGTGATAACCTAATAAATAGATAGGGGGTTGGGTAGTACTCACATTAATAAAAGATAATGGATTCATCTCTCATGGCTCAAGTGCTCTTTTAGGCTTGAGATGAGATGAGAAGGCTTGGAATGGAAAGATCAATTTCCTTGTCTTTATGAAAGGTATGTTGATTCTGCATGAGTTAGAATGGGCGTCGGGGATCAGTTGAGGTTTCTAGGGTAACCCTAGATGGGGGCTGGGACCTAGGAAGATTTGCATTGGGTAACCCATATTGATTTATGTGATGACACTCTTCCCTGTAACAACCTTGTATGCCTTGTTTGTTGTTACTTTTGTATGTTGGAGTCTTGTTAAGCCTATGTTTTCTTGATTGTTTGTGTAGTGGCTCCTTATTGTCATCCCCTAGCATGGAAGGTGGAGCTTAGGGTTCCACACGGTCGGGTGGACCATGCTATGCACTCCATTAGGTTCCCAGTTGATGTTCATGAGCATGGGATTTCTACCTTATGCAGAGATTCCAAATCTTGTACCAGACTTGAGATAGTTTTATTTTATGTAATGTAATCATTTCAGTTGTATCTTATCATGTATCTGATGTATCCTTCCCATTGTATGTTGGGAAGTATTGATGTAATTGTGCAATGATGAAATGATGCACCTTTATGTAATAAAATCAATGTATGTACTCCTTGGGTTTAACGTTTGGTCTTTGATGATTATTTATTTAATATGATGTATGGATGTATGATGTTCATTTTCTTAATGCTATGGCTTTATAATTATCCTTTGTGGGTTGGTTAATCTTAGATGTTGGAATAGAACATGTTAGGAATGTATGTGCGTAATGTAGTCATGATACCCTAAAGGACCTAGTTGGAGCATATGTACATGTAGTTTACATTCTATGTTAGTTGATAGTATGATCTATATGTTGATTCACTTAAAAAAAAATTGTGTCATAATTGTTAGTTAGATGTGTTGTCCTTTTGGGTTTCATGGCAAGGCGTTACACATTTTTATTTTCTTAATTATTTTAATATTCAAAATAAAGTTTTGAAAAAAAAGGATAAAATATTCAAAATAAAATATTAAGAAATATTATAAATAAAAGGGGAGAACAAAGAGAAAAGACAACATGAATTTGGTAGGAGATTAAAAAGTTGCTAAGAAGTATTTTGGAAAAGAGACTATGGAGAATCAATAAAGGAATCAAGAGCAAGAGAATAATTGAATTATATCAACAAGGAGTAACATTTTCTAATAAGTAGATTCTACCTTATTATGATGAGTATTATTAAATTTAAATGAAATTTCAATTATGTTGTATATATATATTCTAGGTTTTTTTACATTTTAACCTCAAATGAAATTATCAAGAATCTTTCTTTCACATGCGATCTGACATCCAAGCAATATGAAAGTTCATGTGAGTGGATGCAACTCACATACAAGTTTATGCGAGTACATGCAACTCACATGCAATTTTATTATATAAAAATTAAACTTATAATTAAATTTAATATAAAAATATAACTAAAAGTTAATTAAACATTTATTTCAGATTTTATAAATTTTTGAAAAATTAAGGGAAAAATAAATAAAATTAATACAAATCAATATGCAATTACATAAAATATTGATTTAATTTTTATTTTGCTTTAATTAGTTTTATAAAGGTTTTAATTTTTCCTTAAAAGCTTTTAAATTTTCATGCAAATTTAAAATAATATTTTAATTGGTATGGACTACTTTATCCATTTTAGAAATTAGCTTCCATTGGGATACTCAAGGTGCCAAAGACACAATTTGGATGTAGTGCCCTTCCTATTTCTAGATTGTAGATATAGGATTGATGTTTCAGCTTCACCATTTGCATATGATTTTCATTCTGATTGTATTCTTGGTTTGAATGGTGTGTATGAACAACCACATGTTCAAAATGAGGTTCTTCAACATGTGGGTTGTTTGCATTTTGTATGTTTATATGCCTATGTGATGCTTAAATGCTTGGTTTATCATTATGCTTTAGTTTAGTGATATGTGTATTATTTATGTAGTGATTAAATACAAAAAAATTTATTGATGTTCAAATGAATATTTATGAAATGAATGTATGGATGCTATATGCTTCATGATATTTTATCCCCTTGGGTGTTTATGATTATGATGTGCTTTGACTTTATATACATTGAGAAAGTACCCTTGATGTACATTGAGTGGTTATAGGTACAAGATTATTCCTCCACCCGACTACATAGGTCTACATTATTCCACTACGACGATTAATTCAGAGATCTCACATTGGACCTCCTTATCTATTCCTTGATCATACTCAAATTGAGTATGGTATGTGTTGTATTTGACCACTATTGATTTCAATTCAAGTTAGGAGTTATTTTAGAATCTCTATATGTTGTGAATGATTAGTAATTTTTTTATTTAATTAATGGTTTAAATTTCATGTTTTTCATTTATTTAATTTGAATTTCCCTCAATTTTGGGAAAAAATTAAGAGGAGAAAAACCCTCTTGTGAAATTTTGATTTGTTGATTGTGAGAGAAATTAGAATGGGAATTCAATGAGATCAGATTCATTGGGATAGGAATTTGAAGGGGAGTGTAGATGTGAGTTACTGTGTGCATTCGTTGGGTGTGCTTGAGGTATTCTCCATTTTAAATCTTGACATAATTTGTGGCATTTTACTCATTTATTTTAAAATAGTTAATTTATTTTAATTTTGAGTATTGGATTAGGATTAGGGGAGTGTAGAAACCTCCCAACACATTTCATTTGATTAAATTTCATGCTTATTAATGCCCTTTTTTTTTTAGAAATGATGGAAATGTGAATTTTATATCTAATAATGGTGCTGGAAATTTTAGCACCAAAGGGTATTCTTGAAATTTTAATTTTTAAAGAAATTTTAATGAAGTTTGAAGAAATTTTCCTAGTTTTTGGTTTATTGAAAAATGATAAAATGAGAGGCTTGAGAGGCTTGAGAGAGAGAGAGAGAGAGGGGGGGGGGGTAGGAGGGAGAGACTTGAGAGAGAGAGAGAGGGGGGGAGGGAGTGACAGAGAGATAGAGAGAGATTAGGGTTTAGGGTTTAAGGGATTAGGGTTTAAGGCATAGTGTCTAGGGTTGAGGGTTTAGGGATAAGTGAGAGACCTAGATGGATAAAGGGGATGGATGGCCAAGGATAGAGAGAGAGAAAATAAACTTATAAAAATAAACTTTCACTTAACATGAGCGCATTTTGAAGAAGTTGAGATTTAGTCGCTTGTTTAGCAAGACATAATGCGCTCATGTTATAACACAAGCACATTTTTTCTTGCTCTAAATATGGTAAAAAAATTCAATATACCCATGATCTCTAGGCCCACAATCTGCATATTCTCCTAGTTATGCAAGTGTTCCAACAAAAAATAATATTTTTGATGTTTTGTGAAGTGCACATGCAATTTTTTCACATTCTACCACCTTTTTAATGATCTTTCCACTACCTTTGTATGAAATAGCAAATTTTTCATGTTGAAAGGCATATAATATCAATTCAAGTCTCAATTCCATTCAAGAATGATATACAATTAAACATTTAAAAGGAAACAAGCTTTTGAAAAACTCAAAGTTTTGAGGATTTTGATGCAAGAAGAATCAAAGGCTACATAATTGGGTAGAACTCCTCCATTCGAATCTCCTTTTTTTAGGTATGTGAAGTCTTTACACATTTTCTTTATATTTTCTTTCATTCTATTTCGGCTTGCTTTGATTTTGTTATTTTGCATTTTCCATGTTCATCATTTTTTTCCATTATAACCTTAGCTTGTCAATGCACATTTTAAATTACACAATTCTTTACACTTTCCAATTACATTTTTAAAGCACATCTCTTTGAGGCATTTTGCTAATCAATTGACCTACCTTGTGTATGCTTCCACATTTTTTATACACACATATATGAGAGAAGTCATAAGTATGTAAAATAATACATCATTTCTCAATCCTTTTCTATGGATGTGCATACCCCTCTCCAAAGCTTTCATTTGGGTATAGACATGGGGGATGTTGGAAAATGTAGTGGAATTTGGTTTTACACCTAGAAATTGCATATGCTTGAAATTTTCTAAAGCCTTTTCAACAAATCCATTTTGTGCATATCCTGCAATCATTCTAGTCTACGAGGACATATCTCATTGAGGTATTTTATCAAACAATTCTACCAAGTAGTTGATTGCCTTGTCTATGCTACCAAATTTTCCATACATGTCTACCAAAGCATTTTATCAAAAAACATAAACAAGGAAATCAACTATTTGAAGAAATTCCTCAAAGAAATGGGGTCTCATAGTGATGTGCATTTTTTCAAATAGCTGATTGCATTGTCTATGCTACCAAATTTTCCATACATGTCTCTACAAAATTGGAATATACTCCTCCCACATTGATAGATCTTTGAATCTATTTTGGTTTTCATCTCTATTTATAAACTTACCTCATCACTACTTTTGTGATATATTTTAAATATTTCCTTGATTAGTCTACCTACAAGGGATTGTAACCCTTCTCTCCACTATTTCAAGACTCTTTATACAAGGCTAAGTTATCGACATGGGGAAAGGTGTAGTCTATCTTGCAATCATGGCATGCCACAAGACCACATTTCTTTAAGGAATTGGATCCAAAAATTCATGTGAGCATTGACAAGCTAGTGAGCTCACTAGCTTGTTAATGCTCACATTTTGCATACATGTCTACCAAAACATTAATTTCAAACAATTCACATGCCACATGACCACATTTCTTCAAGGAATTCCATCCAAAAATTCATGTGACCTTTGTCTATGATAGAAATATTCTTCTACAGGATGATTGTAAGTATTTTGTATGAAGCATTGAATGAGATATATTTCATTTATTTGTATGGATTCATTTTTTAGGAACTAATATTTGTCTCTTTATCATGCTACAAGTAAAATTATTCACCATGCCAAGGAAACAAACAAGAAATAAACCAACAAAGGAAGAGTACAAAAATAATAATGAAAAGAAAAAATAATGGATGAGGGAACATCGTCAGAAGAAGAAATTGGATACGATTGATGAAAACAAGCCAATTGAAGAGGAACCTCAACCATGAAAAAGAGAAAAGGCATTGGTGGTAGAAAGGGCACAAATATGAAAGCATCGTGCTAAGACAAATTTTAATACCATAGTTGGAGACACAACCTCTACCACAAGTGAATATGGAGGGACAACATCTATCACAAGTGAATATGGAGGGAAACCATCTACTGCAAGTGAATATGGAGGGACACCATCTACTACAAGTGAATATGGAGGGACACCATGTAACACCCATCGTGCAAACCCCAGAGAACTAACATTGCAACCAATTTTTTTTTATAATATAAAGTAAACATGCAACTAACCATTAAATACATTTACATTGCACATTAACATCTTAACGTTATATTCTCTGGGGCATGCGAGGTCACATTGTAAAACAACTATTAACAAAATTAAAAGATAATATTAAACAACTGATCCAATAATATTACAATAACCATTAATAAAAGTACATCCATGAACCAAGAGTGAAAGTATCACTACATCACATATTACAATCATAAAGAATCTCTTACAATAATGTTTACAAAGGATCCTAATTATTACATCATCGCTTTAACATTACATTACGTGTTCACAAAAATGAGTTACAATACATTTCCCATACATGTGGGATGATACAAAGTACAATAATGAATGAAGTACAAAGTGATCCACTTGTACAAATTCCAACTGAAGGACGTTGAGGAGATGATCATTAATGGGGAACCCAACGGGTGTGGAGCACGTTCCACCTAACCATGTGAGTTATAAATAACTCACCCCCCATGCTTAGAGATGACAAGGAAGAGATCACGACCATGAATGCCAAACGACTCCAACAGAACAATATAGTACAAAACTCAAGTACAACATCAAGGATTACAATGACAACCAACAACATTCACGAGTCAACATAATAACTTAAAGTCATAAATCTCATCACATCAAAACAAGGCAATAACCATTAACCAGGTAACGAAAGAACATCCATAAAACATTTACCAATGAAACTGCAACAATGAACATAATACAATTCCAGATAAATCGGAAACAATAAATAGAACACATTTCCAAATAAATTTGAAACAAGAAATAGAACACGATTCCAAATAAATATGAAACAATAAATAGAACATGATTCCAAATAAACTTGAAACAATAAATAAAACATGATTCCAAATAAACCTGAAACAATAAATAGAACATGATTCCAAATAAACCTAAAACAATAAATAGAACATGATTCCAAAGGCAACAAGGAAACAAGGCATATGGGTGTCTAGTGGAGAGTGTCATCGCATAGCTCTCATGGGTTATCCTGACCCTTCCTCCAACTTGAGGCGCCGACCCCCATCTATGGATATCCTGGCCCTTCCTCCTACTTGAGGCGCCGACACCATAGGGTAGCTCATGCGGAGCCATCAACCTCTCATAAGGACGAGGTTACGACTTTGCCAACCACGACCTTCTTAGTCTATCATTAGTCTATGATAGCCCTAATGCATAGACGAGGTATCCAATATTTATTATCTTGTGTGTTTTACTACCCATCCTCCTAAGTTCTATTATTAGGTTTTCACTTGTTATACTACTCTTATGTGGGTTATCCTGAGCTCTTCCTCCTTTCGAGGCACTGACCCCCATGAAGAGCCACTCTCCCTAAGACCCCTAACATAAATAAAAACAAGGCAAGGGTTGTACTATAACGAATAAAGCATAAAACTCCAAACAAGGACACGCGAGGCATTACCCATCTCGCGATACTCAAAATCAAAAATTTCAACCATCCCGTACAACCCTTCCAAAAAAAGATACTAATAAATTTCAAACTCCAAGAGCACAACAACACAGAATAACATTCAAGGATTAAAACACACGTCTGGAACTAAGGTTCACAATAACTAAAATTGGGATCACAATTACAACAGGGTCCCCACATCTATAAAAAAAAATACCAACACAAAGATAGATGTAAATTAAACAAAATCAAAATATCATGACTCAAAACACCATTTCAATTTTACTCTATGCAGTTTTGGAAAGAAGCACAATAATTTTCTCATAATGATATAATTTTGCTTGCCATTTAAATACACAATGATTCTACATTTCATAATTTAATCCATAAAAAGAAACATTATATATACATTATATATATATATATAATTATATAATAACACAATAAAATATAAAAGAAAAAAATTAATAATATATTTAAATATAATAATATATATAATAATATATATAACTTATAATACCCAAAAAAACAAAGGCAAGTGGAAGGGTCCATATGGGGACTGCGCAGCAGTCCCCATGGCCTGTTGTATGCACCTATCCATACAGACTACTACACACAACAGTCCGTGTGGATTGCTATGCAATCGGCCGCCCTTGGGTGTGGGGAAGGGTATGACACTGCCGTCCCTTCCTCCTGCCCAATATAAAATTATAATGCATAATTTTATTTTATTTTAAAATGAATTTCTATCACAAAATTTTGATGTCGTATGATTCGGCTCATAAAGAAAAATGAAAATTTACAGTTTCCACTAACAATATAAAATAAAAAAAAAATAACCAACTAAATATATATCTCTATACAAATACATATACGAGATATATATATATACCCCAGGTAATATATATATATATATATATATATATATATATATATATATATACCCCAGGTAATATATATATATATATATATATATCTATATATATATATTAATATATATATATATATATATATATATATATATATATAGATATATATATATATATATTACCTGGGGTATATATATATATATATATATTTAATTAGATCGATCCAGAAAGAGAAACTGGTTGAAAATGAATATAAATGTATACAAATTATATATATATATACACACGTATTCAAAGGTGTATATTTATATATATATATATAAATAAGAGGGTATGAATTTCAAAAACTCACTTAACTTTAAAAGGGAAAACAATTTTATTTTCATATCAAACATAGATAGATTGGACGTTCGGGTATGTGCAGGATCATCATGGAAAAAACAGGCCCTTAAGTGGCAAAAAAATTAGAGAAATCAGAGTTAGACAACTTGACATAAAAAAATGAATAAGTTATTTATATTATTTCAAAAATATGTAAGAAAAGAATCTATAGCAAATTGAATGTAGTTTCTAAAATACTATGTTTTAAAAAAAAAAATCTATTTGGTGAAAATTTAAAATTTCAATGTAGTGGTACTTAAATTTCAGGGAAAAAATAAGAAGTAGGTGTTTGTCTAACCACCCTAGCCACAATAAAATGATAATATTTTTTTATAAGATTTTATATATAAGTAGAGGACTCATGCCCCAATGTGATGCATATTTTTTTGTAATTTTTTAAAAGTAAATAATTAATTATGAACTTTTTATTACAACTTTTTTAAAAATATAAAACTCATATGTCGACCACCTTAACTTGGTCAAAACTTCATGAAATTGAATCTTTCTTTTTTTAATCCTATAATATGTGAAACATAGAATGTGACGCATGTTTTGGATTCAAAAAATATGATACCATTTGAAAGCTACAAATTTTTTTTAATCAGCCTATCAATCAAGAATTTAGTCGTAATTTGAATAGAAAATGAATAATAATTACTTATTGAATTCAAAGTAAAGCATAATTTATAGCGTTGGAAAGCTAAGAATCTCCTGTAAAAACCCTTTTTGTTTCATCAATTTTGGGTTAAAAATAGTCGTCAGCCACATACCCATCATATTGCCACTTTTTGGTCCATCATGATCCTGCACATATCCATTCCCAGAAGACATAAATTTTGTTTTGACAAATTGAAAACAAACAATAAACTTTTTGAAAACTAGATTAATCTCTTCCATTAATTTTTCTTTTCAATACTCATAAATCTCGAAAGTTTTCTTTTCTCACAGAAATCCTATTTAACTATTTTTTTATTTTTCTTGAATCAGAAAATTTAAAAACACGAGATTGGAACCTGAAGTCCTACGCTATTGATTATTGATGAAGCTTGCTTGATTCCAACAATCTTTTCGAAGAGCTTTTCGTTCCTTCTTGAAAATCTCTCTCTAGAATACCGTGCTCAATTTCAATACTAATATTCTACTCAAAAAATCCTTCCTAGAATAATGAAGCACTAGAATGAAAAATCCCTTTCCAGAAAACTTCAGAAAATCTAAACATTCAAAGCCATTATTTTATTTTATTTTTTTGCAACTTTTGTCTCAATCTTCCTCCCGTGAATGAAAACTCACAATTATCCAATTAAATACCATTCAATTAGGACGGTTTGACAACATGGGACGGGGTGACTTCCTTGTCATCTTTGTTTCAACATTATGTTTGGGTTATTGGTGCTCACCTGTCTTGCCGAAGCAGGTGGAACGAGACTCTATACCTACAATCCCTGCATCCAACAAGGTCGTATACATGTACATATATATATAAAACCAAATTATTACATTGTGAGAAGGAATTGCAGTGTAGGACACTCATGAATGAGTGATGCTACACTGTCCTTTCATCACATCTATTCTAACAAGTATAATATAAATGATGAAACAAATTTCTAAACTAACAGATCATATCATAACATAATTTACTAAATCACTGCATCATAATATATTACTGAAATTAAACTAATATCACCAAACACAGTAAGACCCTACCTCAATGTGTAATGCCCCACCTTGCACGTGATTAGTAAAGGCCTAATATGTTTTATGTGATCCTAAATAGATGGTAAGATGTATTATGGATGACAAATAGTGTGATTATTTGATAATATTCTTGCTTATGCTACCGTGAATGTAATACCCTGTTTCATATCCCCCATTTTATTTTAATCGAACAAGTAGTTAGATGTTAATTATGATAAAATGACTGATAAAACTCTTTCTAGGATTTATGGGCATTAACCTTGATTTAATTATGATATATGCACATGTGAATTGTTGGATATAACTTGAAAGTGCTGGGTTATTTGGCATATTAAATTTTGGTAAATGGTTCATCGTTAATGTTATAGGAGTTTAAAATGAATTACTAAGGCGGTAAACAAAATGATGGAGTGACTATTTCATTGACTATATTCTTGTATTGGAGTAAGTGTGTATTTCCTTTGATTATACTGAAAATTGAACCATTAGGTTCATTTGATGTATTAATGAGTAAATATTTCATGAGTGAAAATTATGTGAATTGGATTAGCTAATAATATGAAGAGATATATGATCTAATCATGTTGACTTTGGTAATGTGCAGGAATCAAATATGCAAATAGGAGGATAGATAAATGTTGGAATCAAATCAAATACATCTTTGGGAAGTTCTAAGTGTAGCCCTATTTGACTTAGAAGGGTTTGAGGTTTTATTATTGGTTGGGTGATTGAGTAGAATCTAAATTGTAGGACATGTGATGAGAGTTTGGTTGGGGTTGGAACCCTTGGTTAGGATCAAAATTCGTATGGATTATTGTGTAGGTTTTAAAAACGGATTATTGAATCAATTTCCTTGGTTTTTGAACAAGAATAGACCCCTAGGACCTCTACCTATGGGTTCGGAACATTTTTGACATGTGAACTTGTCCTTGAAGTGTGAAAAGACCCCTCAAAAGTTGACATTCATGAATGTGACGAATTCAAAAAGTGTTGGGGCTTGGGAAGAGTGACTTGTCACTCTCAACTTCCCACTCCCCAAAAGTTCATGGAATTGGCACAAGACTCACACATGTGTGAGCACTTGTGGGAAAGAGTGTAGGTTTGGAGGATTCCTATATACCTCAAGAAGATGGAAGATTTGGGCATTACCCACTTCTCCTCTTGGAGAACTTGAGTGAAGATGGTAGAAAGTAAGAGAAAAGGAGAGGAGTCCATCTCTTTGGCAAGAGGGTGATGAAGATGGCTTGGCTTGGAGAGGAAAGAAGGATACAAGTTTTCAGTTTCATCTAAAAAAAAAAGATAAGTTCTTTCTTTCCCATTTTCCCTTGTTTTTTTTTTTGGTTGTAAAGGGGACCCACTATATGGATTATGTTTGGAAACAAAAATTAAAGAGCCAAGATGAATGTAAATTGTGCTATGTTAGTCTTATCCCTTTTGTAAAAATAAGAAAAGACTCCATTGATCATTGTGGAGAAAAAAATAATTCTTGCTCGGGCGTATGGCTAGAGCCCACAAGGCTCCATGATGCCATTACGGTAGGGTGGAGAGCAAGCTCTAAATAGTTGTGTGTCCATTGTATTTCTTAAAACTAGTTTGTAATATGGAAAGCTAGTGTTCTATTCTAGCTTGAAAGAAAATGAAAAAAAAAATGAAAAGAAGAGCAAGTCATTCTTCAGTTGCGTACTAATCATTGTAGTACTAAATATCATTTTCTGTAACATTGAAAGCTTAGAAATCACATTTGTGCCTTGTTGCAAAGATCATAAGTATTCTATGGGATTGTAGAAAAGGCTGTGTTAAGCATATATGTGGTGATAATAGTAAGATTTTGTAGTAGTAAGGAGGATTATTCTGTTACTTCAAAGCGGTTGTGATTGTTTTCTGTTGTGTTAGAGTTCATTTTAAAAGAAAAGATGAAGTACTGGTATATGTCTTGCAATGAAAATAGATTATGGACTCGAATATGTATTGTTAGACTACATCTATACTTCTTTATTTGAAGGAGTATAAGATAAACATCTTGAGTCTGTACTTGTTTATTTGAAAAATAAATCTGATTGCAATCTAAAAGTTTATGTTGAAATTGTATATGATATGTTATTTGTATGCCTCCATTTGGGGGACTGGTAGTCCAAGTTGTGGGAGGAAGTGTGGTCACCAAACACCATAATGGAAAGAAGATGTATCTTGGAGATCTCACGCAAACAATCCTATTCTCGAAAAATATGAAGATAATTATTAGCATCCCATCTAGTGGTCGATTTTATATATCTTGTGTCTAGAGGGACCAACCCTCCAATGAATTTGCAATAAATCTTGTAGTCAAGTCAGGGGCATTGCGCCATTATTAGTTGGAAGAGAAGTAACACTGCTTGAGTGTATGGGTGAGGAAAGCATGTGCCGCCCTTGCCTTACACAATAGACTTGGCCGCTCTACGTCCTTCTAACCCTTATGGAACGAAATGAGTGGGCGTTTATTTGGTTAGACCTTTATGCACATCTAATGACTACATTAATCAAACCACCGTCCAAGCAGCTATCGTATCAGCAAACAAAACATTCGGCCTCTAAAGTTATATCCATCTCTGCAAATCTTTAAATGTGAACTATCACTTATACATAGACGAAAGACTTCAGTTACGGGTATCCAATGCCATAAATAGGTGATAGACTCTTACCAGATATTAGCCCAAGGTAGTTGTGAAATGATGTATTCTTAACCATAGAAGACACATTGGTATCTTTCAACCACGATAAAGGATAGGGTAAAGTTGACCAATTTTATTCTATGATAATCTCAATGTCGGTTGTGTGCCAGACACATTCTTTGCCACTATCCTTCAATTAAATAATATGTCACTTCATCTTGTTCAAAATTACAATTTATTCTGGGGGTTTGGGTAGGTGTTGTGCCTTAGTACTGAAGGTCAATGATGATGCAGGCGCATCCAGTGGTGTAAGGGCAATCTTGCATCACCCAAAAATAGTTAAATTTTAAGTTTCTTAGTTTTTAGATGTTTTTATATTTTTGATACCCTTTTCGTCATAATGAAATTCCCAATTTACAGTTTTTCATTTCAGTTCCTGGGTTGAAAGATATTGCAGTTTTAGTTTCTCAGATTTGCACCTGAAAATCTTCTAAGTGGGATTTGAGGCACTTAGAGCTTCTGGAATGGCCCCGAAACTTTCCGAAATCGGCGTAGCAGATTTGAGCGTGTTCTTGACTTCGAGACCTTTCCAACGGTTCGAATAGCTCGCGAATCAGAGTCCTGGATCAAAAGTTATGACCCCGCGAAGTTGGCACACTTTCTAGAAGATACCATTGCAAATGCTCTTTTGAAATTTGAACTTCATGTTGTAAATTTTTGGCGCCAAAATTGAATGTTGTTTTGGCTCCAAACAAATGAGGAGCTCTATTTATGGGCGGGTTTTCTAATTTTTGGGTAACTTTTTGGGGACAAGCTCGCATATTGCGAAAGGGTTATTCTGTAGCTTCCTGTAGCTTGCATGTGTTGTAGAACTTGGGGATTTGAGATCCTCTGCATGTAAGAAGTTCCATTTTCTGAATAATAAAATTATTCTCTAGTTTGTGGGTTATTTTCTGTGTCTCGGGTTTGCTATATCAAGTGGTATCAGAGCAGGTTTTCTTGAGCGTGTGGACAGATCGCCGATTGTGAGGCAGTTCGCACCAGGACCGTGGTTGTAGGTCAAGGTCAAGAAAGATGCCTCCAAGAGTGATGCCTGGTAGGCATGGTGGTGTCAGAGGTGGTCGAGGTGGCAAAAATGTTGGTGGAAGAGATGCACTGGCAGCCCTCCAGAGACAGGTTGATGCATTACAAGAGCAGTTGAGAAGAGGGTTAAACCTGAGGGAGGAAAGTGAGGATGGAGAGGGAGAAGAAGGTTCAGATGTAGAAGAGGAAGAAAGCAATTGATCAAATATGGCTAATAAGAAGATCGAAAAAGACGGAAGCGAAGTCGATTATTAGGAAGTTTAGACAAAAGAGTTGATCATTGGATCAACGAGTTAAATATTTGAGTATGAGGAAATAGAGGACCAGTCGAAAGGGTTAAGTTTGCAAAAATGAAGCTGAAGGGCCATGCCAGTATTTGGTGGAAAGAGGTCCAGTTGGAAAGAAATCGAAGAGGAAAGTCAAGATCACCAGATGGGATCGCATGGTAGAGAAACTGAAGAAGCAGTTCATACCGGTGGACTACGAGTTAGATCTATTGAAGAAATTGCAAGGGTTGAAGCAAAGAAGCAGATCTGTGAAAGAATATACTAAAGATTTTCACAAGATAATCAT
>VDFB02107031.1:0-25214 GCA_007258455.2 Sequoia sempervirens
GAGTTTAGGATCGTGACTCCGAGTGTACAAGAGTCCAAAATCAGGAGTGCCCTTCACATAACGCAGCACACGCTTCGCTGCTACCCAATGATCAGCCTTGGGGGCTGTCATGAAGCGTGATATGTAGCTCACTGCAAAACTCAAATCAGGTCTAGTAGCAGCAAGATAGATGAGGCTGCCTACTAGTTGCCTGAACAATGTTTCATCTACCACAGGTGAATCGGACTTAGCTGACAATTTAAGCCCTTTTCCATGGGTGTAGAGGCAGGTTTGCAATCCTGCATTCGGAACTTATCCAGAAGACTTCGAGCATACTTGGACTAGGAGATGAAAATGCTGCTCTCTGTCTGCCAAACCTCAACACCTAAACAATAATGCAGGAGGCCCAAGTCTGTCATGTCAAAAGTTTTGCACAAGTCCTGTTTGATCTCAGTGATCAAAAGTGCTGAACTGCCGGTAATGATCAAGTCATCCACGTAGACAACAACAAGCAAGATCTCATTACCAGTATTCTTGACATACAGGTTCGAGTCAGATGGACTCCTCTGAAAACCATGATCTGTGAGGTACGTGTCAATCTTAATGTACCAAGCTCGAGGAGCCTGTTTCAGGCCATAGAGTGCCTTGACCAATCTGCACACCTTTTGTTCTTGACCAGCAACTTTGAAACCTGGAGGCTGCATCATGTATACTTCCTCCTTCAACTCACCATTGAGGAAAGCACTCTTTACATCCATCTGATGGACCTTCCAACCAAATTGAGCTGCTAAGGCAAGGACGAGCCGTATGGTACTCATTTTGGCTGTAGGAGCAAAGGTCTCCTCATAGTCAATGCCTTCTTTCTGTGAGAAACCCCGTGCAACTAGACGAGCTTTGTACTTGTCAAGGGTTCCGTCAGCTTTGTACTTCACCTTGTACACCCATTTGCAGCTAATGGGCTTCTTCCCTGAAGGAAGATTAGAAAGGACCCAAGTGTGATTCTTCTGAAGACTCTGGTATTCTGATTCCATTGCCTTTTCCCACTCAGGTATCCCTTTTGCCTCTGAATAAGTCTGAGGCTCATAAACACTGTGAATGTTGGCCATGAGAGCAAAATTCACTGTAGACTGCTGTTTGCTCTGGTTTCTGGATGATCTACCCTCAATGAGCTCATCAGCACGAAGATCACTGATAGTCTTAGCCCACCATTTCGGTCGGAGAGTAGATGTGCCAACATCAGATGCAACAGGAGGAGCTGGATCTGGTTGTGGATCTAGAACAGGTTCAGCAGGGAGATGTTCATGATCATTTGGAGGAAACTCAGGTTGAGCATCATCAAAGACTAGGTCTTCGTCATCCCTCCCATCAGGTGGACCTAATGGAAGTCGGACACTCATATCAGGACCCTGTAGAGGCTGATCCTCTGAATGCTGAACAGGTGAGGAAGAGTGAAATGGACCTCGTTCTTCATCAAAGACAACATCTCGACTGAAGATAAGACGATCAGTGTCTATATCAATCAGCCTATATGCCTTGTGATTGTCACTGTACCCTGTGAACATGAGTTTCTGGCTCTTGGAGTCCAGCTTAGTGCGCTTGGCCTCTGGAATCCAAACATACACAAAAGAGCCAAAAACTTTCAAATGACTGATCCTAGGTTTGCGACCAGACCAAACTTCCTCAGGAGTCTTCCCCTTAACAGCATGAGTAGGTGACCTATTAAGGAGATAGACGGATGTATTGACGGCTTCTGCCCAAAACTTAGTAGGGACACTCCGGTGTTGCAACATGGAGCGAGCCATCTCAACAATCGTAGGATTGCGTCGCTCTACAACACCGTTTTGCTGAGGAGTGTAGGGTGTGGTTAACTGACGTTTTATCCCATGAGTATCACAGAAGTTGGAGAATGCACTAGAACAGAATTCCCCCCCATTATCTGACCTAAGAGTTATAAGACTAGAACTGGACTCTTTTTCAACTAAAGCCTTAAACTTCTGAAATACATTAAAAACCTCTGATTTCTGTTTAAGAAAGTACACCCACATTTTCCTACTATAGTCATCAACAAAAAGTAGAAAGTACTTGCAACCAGTTACAGAAGAAACAGACATAGGGCCACAACTATCAGCATGAACTAATTGAAGTACCTTAGAAGCCCGCCAAGAGTCGCCATCTTTGAACGGTGTGCGATGCTGCTTCCCAGCCTGACAAGCACCACAAACGCCCTGATGCTGAGTCTGAATGTCAGGTAAGCCATCAACAAGTCCCTCCCGAGCAAGCTGAGAGAGATAGTGCACGTTCAAGTGCCCATACCGCCGGTGCCAAAGACTGGTGACAGCTGAATTTCTGGCTGCCAAGGCTAACTCCGGAGAATCACCAGTGTCCACAAGCCTGTAAAGGCCATGATCCTCTATCCCAACGGCCACCGTTGTGCGAGTTTCTCGATCAACAATCGAACATCTATGCGAGCTGAATACCACATCCATCTAGGGAGAATGCCGCATAATCTGACTGACTGAGAGAAGATTGAGCTCGATATCAGGTACATAATACACGTTGAGGAATATGAGATCCCTCCCGTCAGACTGAACCTGAACAATGCCTGTGCCGACAACTGTGTATTCCTCACCTCCTCCAAAGATTACTGAGTCAGTGCAAGGGGAAAAGTTTGTGAACCAATCACGCCTATGTGAGAAATGACGCGAGGCACCAGAATCTATGTACCAAGCAGAGGACTTGACATGATCTGCGGGCCTTTTTGCCATCAGTGCATAAAAGGCAGATTCCTTCTGCTCAGAGTGCTCGGCGACATTCGCTTTCTGAAACCCTCCCTGCTTCTTTTGCTCAGAAGCCAAACGAGCACGACAATCTTTCTTGATGTGGCCAAATTTATGACAGTAGTTACACTGAACATTTTTCTTCTTCGGGCTAGTGGAGCGCTGACTTGAGCCTTTCTGCTGTGAAGGCTGACCTTTCCCATGATGCTTCGACTGAGTTTTTGCTGCAAAGGCCTGCTCCGTGGAGGATGATGATTCACTGCTACCGAACTGTTGTCTCCAGCGATCCTGCTGCAACAGGATAGTGCACAAATTCGGAAACTTGAGATCAACAGTAGCAGACGTAATGTTGAGGGTCTCTATGAAATGTTCATAGGACTTCGGTAAACTCTTCAGGGTGATCACAGCCATGTCTTCCTCCTCCATTTTCCGACCAATCGCCTCCAACTGATCTCTGATCTCCTGGATTTTATTCAAGTGCGCCTGCAGAGTTGTCTTCTCATCCATCATGATAGAAAACAGCATATTCTTCAAGAAAAACGCACGGCTTTTGTCGGAAGTTTCATGCATATCCTTCAAGTGATCCCAGATCTCCTTAGCTGATTTTCGCAGTGGAATCTGAGGGAGCTGATCATCAGTAACCGAAAGCTTAATAAGCATGACGGCTTCACGATTCTGCTCATCAAATTTATCTTGATCCTTACCCGCCGCTTCAGGACGAGTAGCGTTGCCGAGGATCATCTGATCAAGGCAGCGGTATTCGAAAATTGTTAACATCCGCTGCTTCCAGGTGTTGTAATTTTGCCATTAAATCTCGGCGCCCTCCGGCATTAAATTGCTTAAAGCGGCCATCTTCCGCGGCACCGAGAGCCGCGAAAAAGCGAAGATGCGAAAGAGGCGATGCCGCGAAACTTCGAGCCGCAATTCAATCACGAGCGAGACGGACCGGATCTGGGGCGCAAAAGTCTGATTATCTGTGAGATGGCACAAAATTGAGGCAAGGCGATGCACCAGAAAGTCCGGAGACCAACCCAGTTGAGCTCTCGAAAAACCCATCAGGAATCTGTGATCAAAAAAAATTTCTGACTTTTGATGAAGAAGAAACGAGCAAAACCCTAGTCGGCCAATTTTTCTTCAGAAAATGCAGACCAATAATCTGGAAAAAAATGACGAAACTTTCTCAGAAATCCCACCACAGAGGCGTTGATCAAACAAATGCAAATTTTCGGCCAGAAAATGTCTGAAAAACGTGTCTCAATGGTAAAGAATCGCGGCCGAAATCTCAGAAATGCGCATGAAAAAACGCGGGCAAATACTGATGAAAAAAACGCGGCCAGAAGCACTAAAAACCGCGTCACAAAATACACTGAAACCGCAGGCAAAGGTTGCAGAAAGTTGCGTCCAAATGAAACTAAAAAACACGTCCAGGCTTTGCCAAAAAACGTGCGCCCAGAAGGAACACGTGAAGGTCGCGTGGACTGGAAACAACAAATCTGAGACGCGCGGCCAGAAAACAAATCGCGCCCACTGAAAAACACGACGCCCTTCCAGAAAATCGCATCCAGCAAACCAAGAAAAAAACGCGTGGCTAAGAGATCCCGACAAAGTTGGTCTGAAGCAAGATCAGCGCCTGACCCACGAAATTTTCCGGTCAAGCCAAAGAATTATCAGGAATAATTTTCGAGATGAAATTATATGATGAAAATCGAAAAAAACAGAGAACACACCAGGAAATTCCAGAAAAATAATTTTCGAAAAATTTTTGAAACAATAATTTCGAAAAAAGAAATTATAAAATTTTTCGAAAAAATTTATTCCCTGTGCTCTGATACCATATTACGCAAGTAATTGGTAAATTATTTGATATATTAACAAGAGCGAGACGCTCAATAAATAATTACAAGATTTACAAAGAGCCGGAAGGATAAGATCGGAGACGATCTTATCTTCAGAAAAAGCAGGAAGTTTCTAAAAGAAACTTCAGATAAGATCTCGGACAACAAGGACGATCTTATCAGGATATTTTACAATATTTTACAATATTGAGCATTAATAAATAAATAAATAACATTATTTTAATACGTTTGACTTTGATGAATAAGTATGGCCTCCTTCAATAGTACGGCCAAGTACAAGAAAGTACGGCCTTCCTTAATCAGCAGCAATAAATAAATAAAACACTTCCTCTGTCCTCTCTGTCTAATCTCTGAGGTATGATGCACCTCTGTGAATGAAAGTCTCCTGAATAAATGACTAAGCTGAAGCTCTGTAAAATAAATAAACTCTGATAAGCTCTGTAATTTCTTCTGGATGAAGAAATCCCACGACTGGCAATAAATCAGATGTTATTTCACATCCTCTGAACTGCTTCGAAGGAGATGGCTCGTTCTCCGACGATTTCGAGATGAAACCCTAAAGTCTCAGTGCTCTGGCAATGACTTGATCAATTCCTGATTCAACAACTGTAATAATGGCTCCCTTTTCAATGCAAAACCCTTTATCCTCACAAAAGGGCGAATTCCTTAATAATAGGGAATTATTAAAATATTGACTTTTAATTCTTTTATTATTTTCAATAGTTTCCTGTCAAATATTTTAATATTAATTTAAATGTCCAACTGGCCCCTTCCTGATGATGGGCGCACCCCTCAAGGCAGATAACTTAAGTTATAATTAAAAATTATAACTTTATAATATAATCATTAATTAATTAATATTTAATTAATATAATTAAATATTAATATCTCGCCCGTTACTCATCCGATTACCGATCCGTCTGATGCTGACGAATTCAGAAGTGATTCCGGATGCTGCCAAAGTCATACTGCTAAAAATAGCAGTGGTCCCACTCTGCCTGCCAGGAACTGCTAAAAATAGCAATTCTGAAAAAGGTCTCGATCGAGCCCAAGCGAAAGCCAATTGATCAATCTGCCAATCGGAGGAAGCCAGAAGCGACCCTCTAACCACTCTGTCAGCCTACGAGGGTCTCATGATAGGCCAATCTCACGATCACTGATGCTCGCCAAAAATGGGGACATGACAGTCCGCCCTCCCTAAAATTGCTTGACCCCAAGCAATCTCCACTGCAAACAAAGTCCAATCCTTGGAAGGCCCCAAAAAGAAAACTGTGTAATGTCCCACACATCTCGAACTATCTCCTGTAGCGGCATCAAACTCAACTGCGCAATCAATGCCTGGATCCCAAACCCAGCGTAAGAGTCCGTCGTGACGGTCCTCCTCAGGCTGCCACTGCGCTCTATGGCCTCCAACTTCACCATGCTGAGAAAAGTGAAGTGAATCATTGGGATCCATCCCATACTCGGTGCCAAAGCTGTCGCCACCGGGATCCCAATACAATATGAATCTACATCCATCCGTCATGCAAAGATAAAAGCTTCTGGAAGCATCTACTATCCTGAATCTATCCCAGTCCTCTGCTAAACCCCCATGGATGTGATTACTGTCCAAACCATCATGCCAACTAACACCATAGTCGCCCTGTAACCATGTATCCGTACGAAAAATCTGCAACATAGAAGTATTAAGCCCTGTCAAATACATAGCGGCATGATAGATGACTGACTGCGGCCCCTGCAAGTAATACCCCACAAACTGCTGGGTCAAGTACCTGCATCCGCTAATCCCATCTTGTGAAGATGGTAACTCTGCACACAATAATGAATTACTCCCCTCAACTGTACCGAGAGAATCACCCTGTGTACAAGAATGGTGCATCGAATCATGTACAGGTGGATCAAAGACAAAACTGTAAACACTCCTCACCGTGTACACCTCATTGAACTCCTCTGTGAGTTTGGTTTGGAATTGCGATGCACTACAACAATCCCAAACACTACGATCATCACCCAACTCAGAACTAATGTCAAGAGTACTATCGACGTCCAACTCGAAGAGTGGATTATCATAGATCGAACCACCATCAAATTCAAACAATGGATTATTCACAAATTGCACAATCACGCCATCCTGATCGGAATCATCCATCTCTGAATCGCTGGAATAATAAACTGAGTTGTACTCCTGACTCGGCTCAACGAGCTGCCGACCATAGTCAACTGTATCAAATGAAAAGATTGATTTGCTTCCAGGAGAGGGAAACAAATCATCACAAGTACCAATCTCCCAACTGGATGAGACTCTGAATATCTGCTGTGAAGATGGACAAGTATCAAGGGTTGTCACACAACTGTCCAGTGTATCAACAACCATGTCACAGGAACTATCAAGGATATGCCCTGCATCACCTATCACGGGACTAGTCTCATGAGAACCGGGTGCAATGCGTGGCTCACTGCAACTCTCATCTAGTGCACTCATCCCATCTGTATCAACTGCTCCCGTGTCCGTGCCGGATGTAACCACATCCTCAACATCTCCCTCTCGGCTATGAACCATGGGTGTATACTCCTCACCAACCGCTGCCATGCAAGACTGAACGATATCTAAAGGTGGTGAAGATTGTGCTAACCTCAATGCCACGGTAAGCCTCTCAATCTGTAACTGTGACTCTCGAAGAGCCAACTGGGTGCTATGCAATGAATTCACAGTCACCTCGAGCTCATGAGTGAGCTCATCGATCCGCTCCTCCTTTCCCTGCCATGCATCATAACAAATGCAATCCCACTCGAGAAGGAAATCTCTGTCTGCAAGTAGTCTGAGGTAATTTTGCTTCATCGTTCCAATTGCTTCTCGGAGTGCATGTATCACTGCAAAGGAAAAACCACTATCACTGTGCTCATCTGTCGAAGAAGGACTCCAACTGTAGGTAGTCAACATCCGACGAGCAACGTCAAAATGCTCAAGGGCGGTGGTAATCATAGTGTCATCTACTTGTAGTTGCCCAACCAAATGATGAGGATTCTGAAACTTACGACCCCCATACAAGATTTCCGGTTCACCATATGCACTATGATATGACGCTGATCCGTCATCACTCATCTCATGATCTGCAGCATCGTGTGTGCTCTCAACCATGCACACCTCAACATCTAAGGTACTGCTGCTCTGTACCTCGAAGGATGGTTCAACTGGTACGGTAGAAGTTGCTGGTCTGACAATATCCTCACACGCTTCTACTCCAACAGTGACTGCATGCTCATCCAACGCATGATCCTGGGATTCCATATCAACATATGAATCTTTTAGCTGGTTTTCACTGGTCTGATTCGAAAAATCAGCTTCGTCATAACATAAATCCTCAATACCAACTGCATCTGTAGTACCCAACTCTGGAGTCTCTTCACGTGACGACTCAATAGGGTTACTTTGCACCTCTGAAACAGCTGTTATAACATGCTCACGCAAAGTTTCACCATCGCTGTTATAAAAATCAGAAGTAACCTTCAGGACAGAAATTTCTTGAGTCACCTCCTGCAAAGACGATGTAGGTAAGCCATAACCCGAAGCTGTGCTAGTGTGCTTATGGATCAAATCAGCACTACGATCAAATTCATCACACAAATTTCTGCCTACTTCACAGGAGTCTGAAGATATCAAATCATTCTCATGAAGAATTGGATAATCATCAGATGTAGATTCTTTATCCTTTCCAGGTGTAAACAATTCACGAGCTGTAGTAAGATATTTCTGTCTTGCAAACTCCGTCTTATGGCAAAGACTCGGATGCACATCCACGTAACTCACGAAAGAAAGTTTTTCTTTAATCTTCTGAGATAAATTGCTATACTCCCGAAACATGCCAATCACTTCTCCTTCTGTGCTCTGCGGTGTCCTGTCAATGGTAATCCTCCCACTAATCTCAGGTGACTCTGACTGCCACTCGTTGTTCGCTGCCCTAAGTGTGCCGGCGAACAAACCCTCATACCTTTCACCTGGTATATCCACAACGGGCTCCTGTCTCGTGAAGGTGGGCCTCGTAGGCCTATCCGCTGTCCGTGACACTGACCTAGGAGCTCTCCGTGAACCTGTAACACTTCTGTCATCGTCACGAGGTGGTGACGATCTCCTCGGAGTATCCAGTCTCTGAAGTGCAACTGCCACCTGCTGTAACACACCATTTGACCGCCGTTGACCTGCACTAAGTTCTCTGAGTGCATGCAAGACCTCAACACGGTTCTGACCTCTGTTATTGTAAGGAGTCTCTGTTCTAAGATCAACTGTTCTATCCGACCTGTAATACCTGTCAGTTCTGTCAGCCATGTTTCCCGGCTGCCAAAACGAACCCTGTTGCATGTCAACCAAAGCTCGCCTGAAAGAATGATGCCTGGTAAAACCCTAACTGTTCCGGCTGCAGAAGACGGCTAAACCCTCAGGATGGCAGGATTTAGCTCTGATACCACTGTAGAAACCCCAGTTTCCCCGTTTCCTCTGTATCCGATGGTTTTAATGTTTTTTTGAAAGTTTGCAATTTTTTTGACTTTCAAGGGTTTTAAGCATAAAGTGCCAGATGGCGATTTTGCATGAAATTGAAAACAGATTCTATAAAATTCATTCAACTTCGTAAATAACCATATCTATTGCAAATACTGGAACTCGTTCATTAAGATTCTTCTGAAGACAATTACAAAGATACCCAGATACATGCAAGATGAAAAAACAATGATTTTATTAAAAACCTGATTTCTGTAGCAGCATTAAATGAAGCTGAGAATGGTACAGCTGCAAGAGACTAAGCCCTCTCTTCTCCTGTCTGGTGATCACAGAAAACATCTAGCTACTCCTGCGTCAATGGTGATGAAGATTGCTTGCCTGGGAGATAGGCGCTTTGAATAAGAACAAGAACTCGCCTTCCAGCTGATTTCTGTAGGTACGGCCAAAGTACAGTGAAGTACGGCTGAGTAATAAATGCCTTTCCCCTCCTTGTAGTGTTTGCAAATGACCTCTTAAATGTTGGCGCCTCCAGAGATGAAGGTTTGCAATGATTCCAGTAGGCGTTTCACAAGAGATGAACAAACACGTGTTTTTGAACTGGTACGGCCTGTCAAGAAGGTACAGCTGTAACAATAATAAATGCAAAAAGGTACGGCTCCCTTGTGACCACTGTCTGAACCCCTGGATATGGTTTGGTGCGCCCTGACTGATGGACTCAGAAGAGGTAAGATGAAGGCGTTTGACTTTGATGAATAAGTATGGCCTCCTTCAATAGTACGGCCAAGTACAAGAAAGTACGGCCTTCCTTAATCAGCAGCAATAAATAAATAAAACACTTCCTCTGTCCTCTCTGTCTAATCTCTGAGGTATGATGCACCTCTGTGAATGAAAGTCTCCTGAATAAATGACTAAGCTGAAGCTCTGTAAAATAAATAAACTCTGAGAAGCTCTGTAATTTCTTTTGGATGAAGAAATCCCACGACTGGCAATAAATCAGATGTTATTTCACATCCTCTGAACTGCTTCGAAGGAGATGGCTCGTTCTCCGACGATTTCGAGATGAAACCCTAAAGTCTCAGTGCTCTGGCAATGACTTGATCAATTCCTGATTCAACAACTGTAATAATGGCTCATTTTTCAATGCAAAACCCTTTATCCTCACAAAAGGGCGAATTCCTTAATAATAGGGAATTATTAAAATATTGACTTTTAATTCTTTTATTATTTTCAATAGTTTCCTGTCAAATATTTTAATATTAATTTAAATGTCCAACTGGCCCCTTCCTGATGATGGGCGCACCCCTCAAGGCAGATAACTTAAGTTATAATTAAAAATTATAACTTTATAATATAATCATTAATTAATTAATATTTAATTAATATAATTAAATATTAATATCTCGCCCGTTACTCATCCGATACCGATCCGTCTGATGCTGACGAATTCAGAAGTGATTCCGGATGCTGCCAAAGTCATACTGCTAAAAATAGCAGTGGTCCCACTCTGCCTGCCAGGAACTGCTAAAAATAGCAATTCTGAAAAAGGTCTCCGATCGAGCCCAAACGAAAGCCAATTGATCAATACTGCCAATCTGACGCCGAGCCAAGCTCCGAAACGACCCTCTAACCACTCTGTCAGCCTACGAGGGTCTCATGATAGGCCAATCTCACGATCACTGATGCTCGCCAAAAATGGGGACATGACAAAACATGCCAGAATTGCATTCAATTTTGTAGAAGAGAGAAATGTATTGAGATGAAATTGAGGTCATATTGCATCTGTTTTGTATTCACAGATTGGAGTTGATGGCACGTTGTAGTGAGGGATAACTTTTGGAAAAAATTATATACCTTTTGGTAGTTGACTTTTTCTTCTTATCTGTCCTTTTTATTGCAAATTTTATAAATTAACCTAAACTGGTTTTAGAAGAGAGAAAACTAAGAATATAGAGAGAACTGGAGCCCTGGATAATAACTTGTGGGTTTTGTTGCACTGTTGCATGGAATTTTACTACTGAAATTTTACCAATGAAAGATTTTATTCTTGTAATTCATGTTTTTGCTCGCCTCTCCTATTCATTTCCACATGAATGTTGACATTGAACAGATGGATGTTGAATGTGCTTGCCTGTCTAGGAAAACCAATCTTGTGTGGTTGTTTGCTTCTAATTTTTTGTAGCAAAATCAATTTAGTGTGGTTGTGTGCTTGCTAAATTTTCATTTTTCTTATTTGTCTGCAGACACTATATCAAGGGGACTAGTTCCTGGACCATATGGCATAATATTTTCACTCTTTGTCCCCTTCTATCTGGATATACCAGTTTCAACAAGGTTTCAAATTTTCAGTTTCCGGTTCTCTGACAAGTCATTTGTCTATCTTGCTGGACTTCAAGTAAGAATTTTACTATTTTAATCATGCAGAAGTTTTCTATACCAATACATGGAACAAATGGTACCTTCTAATTCCCTATTGAAAATGAAACTATTTGAGCATTTACTGTGCAGCTTCTCCTATCTTCCTGGAAAAGATCCTTTATACCAGGGATTTGTGGAGTTCTTGCTGGATTATTATATCGAGTGAACATCTTTCACATTCAAAGAATCAAGGTTTGCATTTTGTCTTTTAATTTGTAAATATAAGCTACAAAATTGTCCAAGATGGATGGTAGAATACCTTATTTATTACACTGGTGGATTTAGATAGATCAAATATGAAGCTGTATGCTTAAATGGCATCTATCCTTGGAAAGGATAAAGTAACATGAGTGTCTGATAGAGCATTTTGAGTAACATACTTCTGGAGAACACTATATAAATTTTGTTTGCGTCAATGTTTTGGATAATACTTTGTGATCCATCATCAGGGTGAAGAAAAAAAATGTGTGGATTGCAAACATAGATCAGTAAAACTTTGTGATGCCAAGTGGGAGTGCTTAACAGACAGGAACTGGAAAAATAAAATAGAGATAATGAAAAACAAGCGGAATGAGGAAAGGAGATGTGGGTTAAAGTGAGAAGGTTGAAAGAAGACACTCAAATCCTGATCCTGATGATGGATCAGAGAGTGTGATCCAAAATGTTGATTCAAAAGCTCGTACACCATTTTCTGCCAATAGCTCTTTATTTAACTTTAATGGACTGTGGACACATCATGTCTTTGAAGTAGTGAAAGTTAAGGGATGACCAAAAAAAGATAGTACTACTACTACTAATAAAAAGTAATAATCATTATGATAAGAATGAGATTAATGTAATGAAAGCAAAAGTAAATTAAAGAACATGATAATAATAGTAAGAACAACAACAATAGTTATAATAGTAAAAATAAAAGTAATAATGAAGATAATAGTAACAGTAATGGTACTAATAATAACAATATTAATACTAAATGGCGTTGATGATTGTGGTGTTGTTCACTTGTGGGCTATCATTGTTGCAGATTTTAGCTAAGTTGGAGATGGTTGTTCTCTTGAAAGATATGTGTAAATGGGTCAAAATTCTTCTATTGCGCTTTTTACTGGGCAAGAAGAAGGGTTTGTATTGGGTGGAAACGGTGAGGGCTTTGAAAGTGGTAGGAGAGGGTGTGCTTCTAGCATTGTTGGGTGAGCTAAGGGTTATGCATAAAGAGCAAATGGTTGCTAATGGTGATGTTTAGGAATGGATAACTTGTAAAACTCTTCATATGGTGGTGAAGCACTTGTTGGTATCTCACTGTCGTGGGATGTTGGACGTGACGAGCTCGTTTACTTTGCCTTCCTTGGATGGTGGTATTTTGATCCATGCCGAGCAAAGATAGGGAATTACTTGTGGTGTCAAATTTGAAGCTTTGACAAATTGTGGATGATCCAAGGTGGCAGAGCTGAAACAAGTGGTAGTGGCAGCTAAAGGGTGGGCTGAAGTGTTCAAGCTGCTGGGGGTTGGTGATTGGGTGATTTGCCTGGATTCTTAACCCCCTTTTTTGTTGTTAGCATTTTGTTTGGTGATCCTTTGTTCCGGTTCTTGGTGTTGAGTAATCTTGGCCCTTTGTTTGGCTTTGTTTTTGGTTGTTGCCATTTGTTTCTCTTGTTTGATTTAGTATATTATATGTAATTTGGTTTTCATACTTCTTTGGTGGAGGCCTCTATAGAACACCCTCTAAATATATCTAAATGATAATAATAATACAAAAGGATAATGAGGTTAACAAAATCTTAGAAAACAATCATTGTGGCAGAGACCTTGTGGGTTTCTCAAGCTAGGAGTATAGAACCCAAGGTTCCTAGGATCTCCAACTAAAGTGTACATTCATATGGGACTATGGTCACGTTCCTGCACAATGAAACTAATGTAGGTATCCCAAACTCAACAACCACCTCCTCAACCATAGGTCCCCTATGAATAAGACTAGTGTGCTTTCCTCTAAACTTTCAACTTGCGAATTCGAGGGTTTATCCCATGACATTTTTGAGGATTGGGAAAATAAATTAGTTGTAAACCTCTCCAACTTCTGTATCAACAAGTCTTCCTTTAACATTTTAAAGAGGGGTCTTGGCTTTGTTGTCATCCCTAGTTCCATCCCCAAAGTAGACTTTATGGTTGAAATTGAAAATATCATCAGGTTCCTACCAAATGATAATGACGAAAGATATCAAAAACAATTGTGTTGTAACCGTCGGCACCCCTAGAGCAACATTACGAAATAGAAGTTGACTACTTTGAATAGTGTAATTAAGAATAATGATATCATTATTGCTATGTTGCCGGTTCGTGGCTTTGCAACAGGGGATACGGGTCCGGTCTGCCTCAGGTCCGAGGTCTGGGTCCGGTCCGGCCTGGGTTCGAATAGGGTCCAACCCTGATGGACTCAGGGAAAGCCCGATTCAAACCTGGACAAAAAACTCTGCTCATGGAGTCATTGGCCTTTGTCGGATTCAATACCAAAACAAAACGGAGGCATTAGATGGCAAAGGTCATTGAAATCAATTTTACTCTAGCCAATTTGCATTTGTGCCACAGTTTCTAAAGCCTTTTCAATGTATCCATTTTGTGCATGTTCTGCAACCATTCAATTCCATTTGATGATACCTTTGTGAGGCTATGTGAGTAGAAAAATAGAAGTGCGCTTTTGCACTCATTGCACCATTTTTGATTGATTTGATTATCTCCCTTTGTGGTGTTGTACGAGGCCACATCCAAGCCCTAGGAAGCCAATTTTAAAGTGTATTCCAATGGACTTGTCTTCCGAATTTTGCATATCCATGCAAAATTCTATGCGATCTGACCTCATACATAGACATAGTATGTAAGAAACTTTGGATGATTCATTTGCAATGTCCGATCATGCACCTACAAAGATACAGTTTTGATATCGATTCATTTGTCATTTGAAACTCAGACGTCCAGAGATTGGCTAAAGTTCGTAACTTTATTATTTATGTAAGTTATTAATTTTTAAAATTAAATATTTATTAATAATTATTATTTATTAATATTATTTTTTTTGTAATTTTATTATAACATTATATATTAATTTTACTAATATTATATTATATATTGACTTTATTATGTATTATTATTAACTTTCTATTATAATTTTATTTATTTATTTTGGTTCATAAGCTTTTATTATATCATCATAAAAAATAAGGAACAATAGGCCAAACATGCCAAGAATAATGAAGAAGAGAAGACCAAAAAAGTCTCAGGAGAGAAGAAGAAGAGCCTAAAAAAAGTAAGGAGGGGAAGAAATACACAAATCCCATAAAGCAACAGGAGAGAACCAGTAACAAAGCACATGAGGCATTCAGCCCAAACTCGGAAAGAACCTAGGCTTTTTTCCCATGCCGTGAAAGGACAGCCTCCATAGTCCACTGAGAGCCTCCTCCCAAAACATCCATTCCTTCAATACGGAGTTTCTCTGCATCGGTTTTCCATCCTTTCTTCGTTGCAGTCCCGCAATCTAGTTCAATTTTGCTTCTATCTCGTTGAACAATCCCAAGTTTCCATTTAGGAGCCAAAATTATATCAGGATCAAAGACCTCAAAATTCTCTTCCAAATCCTCCATGAAAGGGTAAGTTTCATCAGAGTCTAATCCATCATCCTCCGAGATAGGTAGAGGTAGTTGATCTTCAACATTGTTGTCATCTGGAGCCATAAGAGGAGAGGAAGTAGGCACCGCAGGAGGCTCAGGCACAAGCTCAAAATGAGAGGAAAAGAACTTTCCATGATTCTGCCAGATGAAATCAGCATCAGGGGCATTAGATTTTCTGATCCATTTTTTGAGACTGATATATCTCGTGCCATTTAATTGTTGTGCCATGCAAGCCTCAACTTTGTGACCCAAATTGTTGCAACGGAAACATCTGAAAGGAAGCCCCTCAAAATTCAAAAACTGCGTCCAGGTACCTTTTGAAGAATGAATTCGAATGTCCATCAACGCATAGATCCTGATAAACCTGCAAGAAGAAGCAATCTCTTTTGAATCAAACTTAACGAAAAAACCCACCTGATTAATCAGATTTTTGATTAGATTAGCAGACTGCATGACAAGAGGCAGATTATAAAGCCTGATCCACATGGGAATGCTAGTGACCTTGGCGGTAGCAGGGTCAAAAAAAGGTGTCCATAGGGAGAGAAAAATGCCAGAATTCCCAAAAAACCATGGGCCATTATGCACCGCGAAATTGAAGTCATCAACCGAGGTGAAAGAAAACAGAAAAACCCAAAATCCAGTGATTATATCACAGGAGTGGAAAGATTATTCCAGGTATTTTTTGTCCGTTGTAAAACCACATCAATGGACGGTTGCTTGCACATAAATCTCAAGACCAAAGAATGAGCACCAATGTCCACTGAAACTTCATTGATGCAGTCATCTGTGATGAGGAAGTCTGCAGGTTCATCAGTAAAAACGACCTCCGCATCACCAACAGTCAAAAAGGACCCATCGGAATGCTGCACATGATTTAATTTGGGAGAGGCAGCAGGGATTGGAGGCGAATTACGGGGCAAATTAGGGTTCGCCCGCCAAATCTGCTCCAAGCAAAACGCATTGCATTCATGGAATGGGTTGGCCCTATTTCTAGATTTCGCCGAGGGGTTCGATGTCAAATCCATAGAAGCCACCGCTATAGGCTTCTCCATCACATTTGAACCGGTGCCAAGGGGAACAAAACCCTGAACGGGAGGCAAGGAGAAGGGCAAGTCCACATATTTCTGAGTGTCGGCAAAATAGAGAGCATACCGAGTCCTTCTGTCCCCCACATCGATGTAGCCCTACTTCTTTTTGCAGATCGCAGCCTTCTTCCTCTTGGGCATTCCCTTTGCCCTTGTGCCAGATTGCATTCTCAACACTCATCGCCCACTACCGCATCAGGAGGCTTGACATCGCAAGGGTTTTCAGCGCCCTCGCACATGATCGCAATTGCTTTGGCTATTATTTTACTATAATAATATATATTATCAATTTATTAATATTGTATAACGTTTATATATTTAATATAAATAATATATTATTAGTATTTTATAACATTTATATATTTAGTAATATATAAACGTTATGCAATATTAATAATATATAATATTATTAATTATGATATAATAATAAAATTATAAAAGAAAGTTAATATTAATAAATAATAATTAATAAAGGCCATATATAATATAATATTAATAAAATTAATATATAATGTTATAATATAAATATAATATAATAATGTTGTACATTAAGAATATATAAATATATATATATTATATGTTTTTGTGCCAACGAACCCAACCCCAATTTTTTTTGACCTAAACTGGTAACTTTAACGTCAAAGCAGACAAAGGGAATGACACAGTGGTCATGAACTAACTAAACCATGAATCTAAAATATTAGACCATCTGAAATTTGAATAATAGCTGAAGTTACAAGTCCCAGACCACAACCCTGAGTCCATGATCACAAAAAAATCAAAGAAAGCCATCAACCAATCTTCCATGGAAGATAGCATTGAGAAATATCTCACTCTGAATAACTATGTCTACTATCTACCCATCTATTTCTTCATCCTATGCTGGACCATGGAGTGTGATCTGAAATGATGATGCAAACAAAATTCATTTAGTTTTTTCCAGAAGCATCTCACTCATTTTCATGGACTGTCTAGTACCAAATTCTTTCACGATATGAAATATGCTAGGATAAATTTAGATGGAGCATAAATGTTTTCATTTATTTGCATTTCATGGAAATTTTGGGAATAACTGTACTCTTTCATTTTCAGTTACCTAAACTGGTAAGCTCTGCTGTGTCGTGGCTCTTTGCACCATTAGTTTCAAGTGGTCCATCAACAACTTCCACAAGAAGAGCTCGTCGGAGGGAAACTATTAATGCACCGTTGGGCCAACAATTTCAGGTTAGCTATGTTGCAAATTCTTCGAAGTTATGGACATGTCTGTTATAGTTTAGGGTCACAATTAAAATAGATTATGCTGATGTGCATTTGGTCCATAAGTCCTTTCTCTATTTACTTTGGTAAGTAGTTCTGTTTATAAATTATTTATTTCTCAGGCTGCCACAATATTCTGAAACAAACCCATCAAAGTAAAGAATGTCATGATATTCTGAAACAAACTCAGAAAAGGCAATTTGCATGGTAATGAACAGGGATTGCATATTCCAATTACTTTTCTTTTATGGGTTAAAGTGTATTTGAGGAACTTCCTTTTTTTAAATAAAACAATTTTCCAGTAAGAAACGTGATAGGAAATGAGATATAATTTGAAAACTGAGGCTCTTAATGTGTCCTCTTCTTCATATGTTGTAAGGAAGAAGCGTAGCAAATGTAGTGTACTCTTTCTTATCCGTCTCATAGTGGTCCCATTTTGAAAAGGAATGTCAATCCCATCATTAACGAAACAGGATGAAATCTGCTATGAATATTAAAAAATTACAAAAACACTAACTACTATTGCATGTGTTTGGGAAATACCAGCAGGACCGTTTGGCAGCACCTGCATTGGTTCCTTCAGAGGAAGCCATTTCAACTCTAGTTTCTATGGGGTTTGATAGAAGCTCAGCCATACAAGCACTTAGACAAGCAAGGAATGACATTGCTGCTGCTGCAGACCTACTTCTCAGTAATCAGCTCTGATGAATGTTATACTAGTTCTAATTTTCCTTATATACCGGTTCATGTGATCTTTAAATGACATTTTAGATGTACACATGTTTGTTCATATTAGATCACTCAATTCAAGATTTAGTTTCTTCTAAATCTTTGTTCAAAATGGTCTGGTTGCAAAAGGAGGGAGATTTCCTGGTTTCCTTCAAATTCTGACATGGAGAGACTGACAAAGGTCAACATGGAGATGTAAACTTGCCATTAAATTTGAGTTTTCGCTCCTGTGACAGGAATATAATCACTGGTTGCTGCATCATGGCATACATGTAACACCAATAATCTCCGTGGGTCTTTAAGTATTTTGCCTAGCTTCAGTTAACACTGTTTAATTCGTCAAAATGAACCACTTTGAGGGACTTTGCATAAGTTGAATATCTTTGAATCAGAGGTAGACTTCAATTTCCTGTACCTGTAAATTAGAAAAAGAGGCAACTGAACTGTCCATTGATTATGGCTGAATTTCGGCCAGGATTTTTTTATCATTAATTACATGCATCCACAAACTAGGCTATGTTAGCATTTTGATGGGACAAATACTGAAACAACTATTTTTGTTATCTTTTACTAGAGGTGTTTTGAAATACACCTTGGTCTAGAATTCCCTTTTGGTGGTCTACGTTGGCTAATTCGTGCTGTTCTTTTATTCTATGAGATTTAGTGACATGTTAATTTGGTGAAACAAAAACTTTGTATTTGCTCTGATTTTGTCATTAAAGAATTTGAGCTTTGTTATTGAAAGTTTTCCAGTAACAATATGATATTTTTAGAGAAAGACGAGTTCATGATATTTCTATTAGTACATCACATTAAATGAGGCAAAATACCTTAGTAGAAATTTTAAATGGGTATTTTTATTTTTGAATTGTATATTTCTCTTCGTCATTGCTTAATGCATCTAACACAAGTGTAAAATTGAAGTTTCTCCCCTCCCACGATGCACTTATCTGTAGAAACTACATGTCGATTACATTCAATCTATCTTCCTTATGTATGTGAACCTCAAAGGTTCTTCTAGACGCTTCGCTAATTGATTCTATGCAATACAAGTATCCTATATCAGCATAAAATTCAGAGCTTCTCTCACAAAAAGTGCTTACTTTTAGGTAGTCTATCGATCAATTTTTATGCCATTGACAGTGTTTGTATCTAATAAAAGTTAAAACTATTCATTGAGCATAAACCTCGACTTATGTGTTAACTCATATATTCCCTTCCTACCCTATCTATTTATCAAGTCTTGCTCTCGATTACCTTAGGTAAGTAAAATTCATTTGTATCTCTTCCTTAGCACACGCCTAAGCAAAAACTCAAACTTATCTAATTCTCTTCAATATCTCATACTATGGAGTTATTTGAGGAACTTAGCTATGTACAGTTGTGAGCTCAAAACATAAGCATATTTAAATTTAAATTAGTTGAGAGTTTGAGGGCATAAGAATTAAATGGAAGTCCAAGTGGATCAAGAAAAATTTGGAGGGTTTCCGATTGTTTTGAGCATAGTGGAGAGTACGAGCTCCACATTGAAGCCAATTAGAGAACAAACATAATTTTGGAAGATTTTAAATCACTTTCAAATCTCAGGTAAACGCAAGTAACAATCATTTATATCTTTCAAGTAGCCTTACCTACATAACTATTAGCATTTATTTATCTGCCAGCTCATAATTAAGGCATCAATTGAAATTGGCTTTTCACCTAAATGTTTCTACTACTAACATTTGTTTTTCTACCCGTGAAACCCTGTTTTGTTTGTGTTGACAATCTTTGTGTTACATTGTTACAATATTTCACATGTAGTTATTTCTTTCATGTTATAATATTATCGATATCTTATTTAATTGAGTGCACCAGGTCACCATCTTGACCATTAAGACAATCAGGTATCTATCCATTATGCCCTTGGACCCTCTCCATGCTTTGTCCTCCAAGATTTTCGTTAAAGACGAACTAAATATAAATGTTTTGAAGTGAAATTTAAGTGGTTGATGGGATAGGTAGCAATCCATTAGATTCTCGGCTCTTAGACTAATGTTTTTGAGAGGAGTTTTTCAGGCTCTCTATGTTCTATATATTGAGATCTTGCAATGTGCCATGCTTTTGAGGCATATCAAGATTTAAGGGTGATTAAAGGTATAAAAAATTGAGCAATCAATACAAATATTTGTGAAGATTAAATTTTTGAGGTGACTACTTATAACTATTTGATTGGATAGGCATGCCTTTCCATATTTTATATCACTATTAAATTCTAAAAGAGATGAATATATAGATTCCACAATTATTTAGGGTAAGATAATTTTTGATACGAGGAAAAGTGGTTCTTCAATAACTAAATTCAATGAAAGTTGCTGCGATTGGTGTATACATTAGGAAAAACAGGGCCATTGCTTCTAAAAACTAGAGGAATAATCTAAGGAGCATCTTGGATAATCCAAGTAATTTTTTTATTAATCTTAACAATTTTTTTTTGTCTTATATTTTCACAAATTGCATTTTTAGGGCTATTTGGAGTTGACTTTGGCCCCAAGACTTGCTCAAGTGCTTGGATAGGGTACTTTGTCAATTCTTTGAAGGCACCTACATTATTTTGTAATGTAAGAATTCCAACACACATCTAAAATTCCTACACGGGGCACTCCACTTTTCCTTGCATTCTAGTGGACATTGACATCTCCAAGCCTCTTCATGGGGATGTGGTTTTGATGGTTGGGGATAAGTCTTGGACTTAATCTCTCAATTATGAGGGCCTCCCCTTCAATATTTCGATGCTTGTCCATTGGTCACCTGATTATAGTTTGAACTCTCTTGTGTTACAAGGGATCTGCTACATGGTGGAAGGATGCTATCAAAGATCACTTAACTATTCATGCTCTTGGTTCTCCATCAAAAGATTCCTCTCAAGGAGAGGATGAGTCTTTTGCTTCTGGTGCAACTCTCACATGTCCCTCAGACCTTATTGAGGATCCTCTTACTTTTTCCTCTTAGCTCGATTTGCCTTTGGTTTTAGATTAGCTCCAGTCTACTCATGTGGTGGATGGCCTCCGTTCACCTCTTTGTTCTTTGGTTCTCTCCTCGTGTTGATGGGATCTTCATGGGGGAACCCCCTCGCTTCCTCTTGTGCTAAGAATTTGGATGCTAATGTCTCATGGATTGTTGTATGGAAGAAAGGTCTTCCTAAATCACTTCCCCAAATTCACGTTTGAGTGTTGGGTGAGAGGTCAACCTGTTCTAGGCTTGTCATTGTCTAAGAGGGACCTTGAGGACCCCAACTCTTTCATTTGTTTGTTGTTCCTCACTTTTTAGTGGTGTTGTTTTTCTATTGTATCTAGCCAAATTGGGCTTATTATGCGTAGGCTTTTGGTAGCTTTGTATAGGGTTGGGCTTTTTGTACAATGGTTTGGGTCCTTCCAAACTCCTTACCTTAATCAAAACAACTATTATTCTTATGTTACCACTATCTCATAAATAGGATGGCTATGCCGTACTCTACCCCTTAACAATAGATTCAATCAATGTCAACACGTCTACAACATTCACTTGCACTTAAATCCAACCAACAAATATATATTCTAACTTTAACATTATTAAAAATACTTAAACATATATATCAACACCAACAAATGCAAAAAATAAACATGACAAAATGCACAAATTTGGAACAATTCAAATTACCTTGGATAAAACTCACTTTAGGTCAAAATTAAGTCTAAGCAACAATACTCCATGTTCCATAAGAAATAAGGAAGTATAAGGGATTTTCAATGCTCAACATGGTCTAAATAACCTCCTACAATATTCACAAGAGCTCTCCAACACCTCATAAATACTCCCTTACTCATGTAGACTTGTAAAACTTTGTTGCCTTACAACAATGGCTCTAGAACCACTAACATGAGTGTTCCTTTCCAAGATGTGAAGAAGACTCGTAACAAATCCCTCATGCTTCCAAAAGGTTGGAAAACTAAAGGTTGAACACCAAATGCCAATTTGAAAGAGAAATTATTTGGCATTCAAAAAACCAACTCTACTCACACAATGACGACTTTATTGCTTTACTAATGAAAATGTTTCATTTTTAACAAATTTGCTGGGTGAATGAAAAATATATGGTTTTGATCAAGATAAATTGGGTTTGAAAGGACCAAGAACCTTGAACAATAGCTAGATCAAATCAAAGCCAACAAATCCAAATCTTATTGGGACAAACATATATAACTACAACCAAGTTGCTAGACAAGATCAAGCACAATTGTAGACTAAGTCAAACATAAAACAACACCCAAGGATCCAACCTACAAAATGTTATACTCTACCCAATTCAATCTCACATCCTTAACTTTGGTGTATAATTGAGTATGATTTGGGAAGGCCTTTCTTCCACCTTTGCACACTTTGTTGAAGAAATGTTATCTTCTAAGTCAAACCAAGGACAGGAGAGGGGACACCCCATCTAAGTGTCTAACCAAGGGTGCAACACAAGAAAATGATCGTTTAGCAAGAGAAGCCAACCAATGAACAACCATAACCGGAGCTGGGTGGGACTTGCTAATAGGAGTCAAAGGAGTTGATGGAGTAAGACTCGCTTGAGTTATGCCGACCGTAAGAGAAACACCCTCGAGGGCATGACTCACCATAGGGGAGATGAAGCGACATCTTAAGAAGATTCATCATGCAAATAGGAACCATCAAACAATGAGTTGTAAGCATGAGTAGACAAATGATTGTTGTGGGCATTCCTCCTCCACCACAAAGCTACACCTTTACATCGAGAGAATGGGGAATTAGAAGCTAGGTAGTTTATAACAAAATATTGTTTACATTTGAAGGGGAGATCCTCATAGTTCAGTGGTTGAGACAAATGTCTCTCTTCCACCATCAAAACAATAGCCTTGTGGGGAGCCTTGGAGATATCAATGTCCACTAGTATACAAGAAAACATAGAGTGACCCATAAAGGAAGTAGTAGAGTTAAATTTCAAGAAGTGACCAATTGAATTATTGATGGCTTCATAATATGGATCTTCCCAAGACTAGAGAGGAAGATTCAAAAGCCTAACCTAAACTAGTTTGATGCTGAGAGGTTTCGGGAAGGGGGTTGAATAAGGTAAACCAAGGCTTGAACAAAAGGGATTGAATGAAAATTTTGTTAATTCCATTAAGAGTTTGCCATTCCCATGACAAGTTCATCAAGGTGAATGCAAGTTGGCCACTTCACCAGTGCACATTGACTTAGTTCTTTTGGAAGCCATACATTTTGCATAATGGACTTCAAATAAAGTGTTTTTAATCTTAAAATTGCATAATTTCTTAAGAGGAGTTTATATACATAATCATATATGAGTTTTGATTCCATCTTCACATTGAGTTTAACCTAGCAACACAACCGCAATTATGAGGACTAGGTGAGTAGAATCAAAACAAGATGTCTTGTTTGTCAACAAAGATTCTAAGATGTCCCACACCATCCCTAAGCTTTCATACACATCAAAGAAGCATGCCACTATTGACTAAATATCCTTGTTAAATTAGTTGTGATTATGAACTCCTCCATTATCTTGATGACACTTTGTGAGCTAGGATGTTAAGACCCAAATGGTATAGATCTCAAGAGACTCAATTTCTTGGATCAATTACCTTTGATAAATCCATCTTTCCCTTGCATTATACTTATTAATTTGTTAAGGATTTGAGAATATGTATTCTTCATTTTGAATTCCTCGGTAAATGATAATTTCACTTGATGCAAGGGATTGGTATAATATTTCAATTGATATTATCCTATAACTTCATAATCTTACATTGACTCAAATGATAATCATCTTATCCTTTATAATTATATTAGCTTATTGGTAATATTTCTATTTTAGTCAATATACATTTATATTTTGATTGAATTCACCAACCCTAGATTGGTTTAAAATTAGGAGGGTACAACTTCACAACTTAGTAATAAGTTATATATTTTTTTGCTTCTATAGTAGTTTTGGATTAGTATCATCTTTCAATTGATAAAATAATTGTTTCATACTCTTACGTTGTCTTAAAAAATTCCTTATCATTCTTAATTATATTAGCTTCCTAGTACTATTTCCAATTTAATCAATATATAGTTAAATTTTAATTGTTTACCACCAACCCTTACCTAGTTTGGAATTAGAGGGGTACAACTTTGTTGATTTACGAGGCAAAACTATTGCAATAAAATCTTTTGAAAGTGTATACAAAGGTAAAATTTGTTTAATTAACAAGGACTACTGTATGGTAGATATTATGTGATTGAAAAATCAATAATAAGAGATCAATCAACAAACTATAATCAACACATGATTTACATGGAGAAGCCCTTTTCGGAAAAAAGCTCTACACAAGAAAGCAGACAAGATGTATTAATCTACAAAGGAAAGATACATTAGCACACTAACACTTTGAACTCTAATATCACTCTAGAACCACTTAGGTACCTACAAAATAGTCTCATAAACCTACTATCTCATTCCTCCAATTTATAGAGGAATGAGAGAGGAATATCACAAATGGTTTCCCAAAACAATGTACCTTCAAACCATAGTAAAATGTAAAAAAAATCATGACCAAAATGAAGAGGCTCTTTTGAGAATAGTAAATGTGATTTTGATGAGCCATGACTAGCAAAAATAACTTATGTATTAATAATAAACATCTTTGACTTGTAACTCCTCCATAATGGCCCATATCCCGAGATGAGAGTCCAAAATCATCACCCATATCATTTGGGCCCATCAATAACACTCAAGATACTCCAGTACTCAATTCTCACATCTAAATCGAGAGATTTGCTAAAAATAGGTTTGTGACCACCACCACCAACTCCGCCTTCATCATAAATGCAAAAACAATCAACATTGAGATTTTACAAGAATATGAATTACAAAATTAATTTTCAATCACACTATGTGTCCAAGGGCACTTTCTAATAGTGTT